>LIEC01011025.1:0-158729 GCA_001925005.1 Drosera capensis | reverse complement strand
TTATGATATTTTGACTTTCACGATTTTTAAAACTAAATTTGATCTGTGTTGTTGAATGAGCAAATGTTGAATTTCAACAATTTAAATTATTTAAATTGTATATTTCAATCATATGTAATATTATCATCAAACATCAATCATTATTTAAATTATATATTTCAATCATATGTAATATTTTTTAAAACACTCCAATTGATGGAGGAACAAAGCAAGTATAAATACGTGGTTAATAATAAAAAATTACATACAAGTGTAATTTCTCTACGGAGAAATTATTATTATAATATTTAAGTGAATAAGGTGATATGCCATCCAAATGTGAGACCTATTAGTATGACAAGACTCTTAAGTGCCTTTTTTTCTTTTTCTTTTTTGATTCTTAATTATTTATAAAAATACCAAAATTTTAAGAACGTAACTTTTCTGTTTCTAATTGAACTTTTACAAAATGGAGTGTTTTACAAACAAACAAATCTTACAATATTCATCATTCCCAATTCCTAGGGCGACAGAGTTCGATCGAGATCAAACATAACCATCGAATTGGATGTGTGGTTCTGTCATTTCGTGAGGAAATTCGGAGCTCGGGTAAATCCCTATGAGATGACTCACAATTTCTCACCATGATTTTTTCGTTTGAATGCTCGTCTTTGACAGAGTTACCTGATTCGTTATTATTGTTGAATGATGAATGGTATAGAATTTCGTCTAATCATTGTGGTACCATAAACAAATGATCCGTTATTTAGCAAATCCAGCATTTTATTCGTTGGAAAACATAGTTAAACCAAGGGAAGGATGGAGAAAACAACTACACAGAGAACAAATTTGAGTCGTTGCATAATCTCGCCAAACTCCGGGTGTGAGAAGGACGAAATATTTCGCACCCACTGCTTTGTGTCGTGCCTGCAGATTGTGAGCTAGTTTGTAATGATATTCTCCTGTTTATAAATATTTACAGAAAAATGCGATCAAACAAGCAATGAAATGTGATGAAATACTAACAACTTGTAGCAAAATGGACCCTTTTCTCCTAAACAGTATCTTGGCATAGGTGTTCAGATTTCTCTACTATGCTTTCTTGCAAATGGTTTCTGCTTGCTGCTTTTATCGTACATAGGGATTTTTTATTTGAAAAAATCATCCGTGTCTCAAAAAACAAAATGGTGCTGCTGTAAATATCTTAGGTTGATGATTTTATATTGTAAGTTGAAAAATCTATACGGTAAATTGATGAATGTGTACAATCAAATTTTAGTGTATTTTACAACAAAAATCTGACTTGTATACATTTAATAAGTTATAGTATAAACTTTTCAACTTATAATATAAATTTCTCAACATAAAATTTACAACACACAATACGTTGCCTTTTACAACACCAACGACGCGTCGTTTTATATTTTACAAAGTATAACTTGTTAATTTTCAGTGTTTACTCACATGGTCGCGAACGTCTCGATGGACTTTTGTAACGCCCCAACCAATGCTCGCTATCGGGTCGTTACCAAGAAACGTTTTACAGTGTGCTTTTTCCTTACTTGCAAACACCCTGAGAAACTTCCCAGGAGGTCATTCATCTCAGCTTTACTCTACGTTAAGCACGTGTAACTACGGAGTTCTAAAGTGATGGGATACCGAAAAGGAAGGTGTATCTTATTGGTATATGTAATACTATCAAACCATTTAAGCAGGTCCTTACAAACACCCCACTTCAAGAACGCAATATCCTCGTTGCGACTTCAAGCATGATACACAGTCCCAGAACCTTCCTCCGCTAGGCAGCCGACCCGGGTTCACAAGTCCAGCACGGGGTCGCAGGGTTGCTATGATACAATTCTGTAATGTCCCAAGATTTTCGGTCCAATACTTGCCTGACACGTGGCGTTACCGTCGCTCCAAAGTCCCTTTGAAGCAATGCGACAAGATTACAAGAGGTTTAAGTATCAGAAACATAGGAAAATAACAAGAAATATCCAACTTACACGTCTCATACTACATGAAAAACCAAATGTCTGAACAACAAGCGAAATGTTACAAAGATCCGAATCTAATCATCATCGCTATGTAACGATCCCTTCCACGATCCTTTATTACCAGAAACGAATACGTAACACGTCCATTCCAGGGGTCCGGCATTCTTATTATATCATGCGTTTCTAATGCACAATCAGGATGCAATGCAAACAACACCGAGTAATCATATGCCAAACAGAAATATATATATATATATACAGAATAATAATTTAAGTGTATCAAGTTGATCGTTGTTTCATTATCCTTAACCTTTATTAAAGCTTTTTAAGACTCTTCATGTATTTCATGTCATGGCGTTAACCTTGTTTCATCACTCTTAGCCTTTATTAAAGCTTTTAAGGCTCTCCATGCATTTCATGTCAAGTTGTATTGCTTCTCGTGACTTTTACAGGATTAATGACATGCATTGTCATGTTATATTGATTCTCGTCATTTTTACAAGATTAATGACATGCTCTGCCATGTCATATTGATTCTCGTCATTTCTACAGGTTAATGACATGAGGGAGTTACACCAAGAATCTTTAATTGTTCCCTAGTATGACCGTATCAGGAATAATTAAACAAGAAAGATTGTCAATGCAGTCGACCCAGGACGGTTAATGATAACCAAACATGGCCATCACTTGTTGTGATGCCGCTGCGTGCACACCTTCCTTAGGTAGTCCAGGACTCGTAATTCACCCATCAGGATTTCAGGATTCTCAAGAATTTCCTCGTATTCAGGATTTCCGGATTCTCAGACAAGTAACATGAAATTAATCATTATTAATTTTATTTATCACAGATGACTGTCATGGCATTCATCTTTCAGGATTCCAGACATGTAACATGAAATTAATCATGTTAATCCCAGATTAATCATATGATTAATCCATGTATAGCAGATGACTATTATGATGCTCATAATTCAAGATTTCAGGCATTTAACATGAGATTAATTATATTAACCAATGTATAACAGGTGACCATCATGACGTTTCATAAGTTAATAGTTCGTTACGACAATAATAATCAACCAGCAACTAGTATAGGATATCACAAGAGCAAATAATATTCAGAAATCGTTATTCTATAGGTTACATCGTTACCCTTTTAGCCAGCAAATCAAGACATTCAAGCACAAGCATATCAGGATTTTATTCTTTTATTTAAAGAATCACATAAATTAAGTCGATAGATTCAATTTTGAATTTCAATTAATTCCTCTGGTGTCAGAAGCATTGGTGTTCCATCCACTGGCGACTGAAAGGTGACATCTTACTCAGTGATGTTGGCTAAATGAAGAAGTGACACCATATGAAATCCACCAAAGTCTGTGAGCATAGCTCTAGGCCAGTTCATGAACTTGTGCAGACTCCCAAGTTCAGCTATCAACGAGGGGGTAGGATGTAGCTCCAAATGGTAAGTGTTTCCAAGTAAGATTTGGCAACGAATTTCTTGAAGCTGTGACGTCGTCAACCCTTTAATAGTTCCTTTGGTGCCGACAGACATGAAGAGATGAGTCTAGCAAACATGGTGCGGAGGCGTGAGCTGCAATTCCAGATACCGCAACTGGGCTACCAGCAACATCATTTGGGTACGGTGCAGGGCATGTTGATCTAATTTCAGCACTGGATCCAGGCCTGGTATATGATGCTTCGGTTGATGATTACCTGGATTTTCTATGCGTATTAAACTACAGCTCAAGTCAAATAAAGGCGGTAGGTGGTAGAAACTTTACCTGCTTCCTTTTTCTAGATTTGATGTGAAAATTAACGTGGATTGAGATCGGTATATATAGACGAGTTTTTGAGATATTTATGGGATTTTCACGTAATCCAAATAATCTCAACGATATCAGGTAATATATCCTAAGAAGATATTTATTTTCCTAAAAATAAAAAATAAAAAATTGCTGGGTATTACAACTTTCCTGACGACATCATCGTTCGGTACTCTTGAATCTACCTGAGAAGTCCCTTTTACGATTCAAATCGGTGTGTAGGCTATGGAAGTAGAGAATATCCTGACCCAGGATTCGCCCGGGAGCACCTCCTGGTGGGGCAGAACACCAACAACGTCAACCGTGTCCATCTCCTCATGGGAAGCACCTACTTCGAGTCGTACACAATGTTCGGGTGCCCTCTCGCCTCTTTCTTTGACAATGACTCGAGACAACGTCGTACAATGATATGTGAAAAAGAGACTGACGTTCCTCGCCCTTGCATATATATATATATCCCCTGATAAACCTTCGTCTGGAGCTGGTTCTTGTAATGGATTGGTGTGTGCTTATGTTTTCCGACTAATGCTCGAGAAAGCGACCCTGATGACCTTGTCATTTGGAATGCAAGCACCGGTGACCACCTACGTGGTTGCAGCAGGTATGCCTGTGGTTTCGGTAATGATCAACGCAACAGGATTTACAAGCTTGTTATGTTAACCCCAGGCTCTCGGGTCCTCGTCTATAACCTGTCAACCGAAACTGGGAGGTACATTCAGGACTTTCCCCATGGTAACGTTCACATGTCGGGCCAGACCTTGAATGGAGCTCTGCATTGGGTGTGCGGTGGTCGTTGTGGTAGTCTGAATTACTCCTTACCGTTCTGTTTGTTTGCTCTTGCTCTAGCGGATGAAACATACCGTGGCATTGGCCCTCCAATCAGTGAGGCTAAGAAATCCGCAAACGGTCGATATGATGGTGTAAGTTTGACGATCTTGGAAGGTTCTATCTGTTTCCATACCGTGCGCACCAACCTATGGTTCTTATGTTTGTACTCCGTATTTCGTTCCCGATAAGATCACAACATTGTGTCATGAGAGGGCTTTAATCCAAATGTTGTATTAGATAAACGAGAGGGCTAATTGATACTATGTTAAATGCGGTCAAAGATCTAAAAATAGGTTGAAGTTTTTGAGGTGTTTGATCCAAATGCTATTTTCCCCAAAATTAGAGCACGACCAATACACATATAAATCATTTGTTATAGTCAAAATTTGACAGTGAATTTAGATTATAAAGAAATAATAGGGCTACAGTTGATGCAGTGAAGCAAACTGTAACCCCAAACACAAAAATTTAAAAAAAAAATCAAAAAATTATCAATTAACTTTTCTTTTAGTTTTTGAATTTTGAAAACTGGATTTGTGTGAGAGCTGCATTTTGTTTTGGCTCCATCAATTGTAACCCCATTTTTCCCTTGTTATAATTTGACATAAAAAATATTTTTAGCATCAATTAGATAATTGTAATTTCAATATTTAGTTTTATTTTACACGTAATAAGTGGTTCCATTTGAGCAAATTTTCTATCGATCTTATCTTGTTTTATTTAACTAAGTACAATTTAGATGTCGATGTTATAATCTATGAACTTCTCTTCGAAATTTCGTATGCATCCTAAACCTTTCAATGTTATACCCAATTTTTTTTCATCTAATTTTTTACCCTTACAATACTAATTTTTTTTCATGCATAGTTTTATATATTTCTTAATTAAATAAATAAATTTGTAATCTTCATAATTTTTTTGAAATTAAAAAAACTTAAGAAATAATCATAATTGATAATGAAAAGGATAAGTACACGTATCTTTTATTCGAAATATAGAATCAGTTTTAACACGGTTTTATTTTAACATTACTTTAGACTCATGATTGAAATATTATTTTTTATATTTTGATTTTAAATTATAAATATAATACCACATGTTGCTCACAGTTGGATTTACTCTTATAGCTTGATATGTTGTGCCAAATTATAACTTTTACTATATCGATGGTCAAATTTGAGAACATCTTCAGTAGTGCATGCAGTTTTGACACTGGTAGACTCATATTTTGGCAATAAATAATATAAACTTCTTATAACTATTTTGTTACCCACGCTGCGCAGTATTTTGTAGTTTGTAATGCTTAATTTTTTGTTCTTTTGCACAATACTTAAATACTAGTAGTCTTTTTGTGACAATGATTAATTTGCGGACAATAATTCATATCTAAAGGGAAATCATTTGTGCTACATCAGTAACCAAGCTATGATATATGGGTTTTTTGTCTGTTGTCGTATTATTGAAGTTTAATAGTGATGCACAATAATTCTACACAGTAATTTTGTTCGAAAAAATAGATGTACACAACTATCAAATTGTTGCATTTCAGGAACAATTAATGTTGTATACATTAGTGTGGACGTTATTATTATAGCACCAACAAGACTGATATCTAAAACCCTAATTGTGGTTTTTTGTTAACGATCTTTTTGGTCACGATTGTACTTTTTTTTTTTATTTTTTTTTTTTGTTTGTTGACTAATGAAACAAAACTATTTGTATCTTATATTTGTTTTTTCAAACGGACAAAATAGAATTAGAAAACAAAAAAAAGAGAAAAATAATTTTAAATTTTTGTTTTAATATTCAAATAATTTTCTATTTCACAAGCATTTTATGCTGTTATTGAGGATTTTGAAATCATTTCAAGATTTTTTTAAAGAGGTTATGATGTTTTAAAAAAGGAATTATGGGTCTGCAATCATATTTTAAAATTTTAAAAAAATTCTTGGTTTTTTTTGGGTGAGAAAATCCCGATTTTTAAAAGATTGGAAGATGGACTCCAATGGGACAACATGCCATATGCTGGAGTGTCACTAATTGTCCATAATATTGCAGCCTTCATCTGAAAATTCTGTTTGCGATATTCCACAAATCCTTCAACTCATCAATCAAAGGCTAGAGATATACATCAATGTTTCCTTTAGGGCTACTTGGACCGGGGAATAATCAAAGACAGAGAGACAAATGATCTCTTCATACACATCTCTGGAGGAAGATTGTATGGGGTTAAGACAACGGGCCAACAAGAATATTGCTTCCTTGATTTATCATTAGTAGATAAGCCAAGCCTCACATTTTGTGGCTTGACAACAAATGGGGGATAAGTGACATCTAAATGTATGTCGAGTTGCATAAAGTCTTTGCAGTCTCGATATTATGGGCAAATATCGAAGAACTTTAAACTTGTTTGTTGTCGTTAAACTTGTACATATTAGTTCCGCTTGCACATATCATTGTTCCGATGGTGGAAAACAAATTCGTCCTTAACTGTATGCAACATTGTTCCTGATCAATGAAAAAACCTTATGTTTCTATTCATTGTTATGCATTCATGTTATGATCTTCTTGGTACATGACACTGCTGTCCAAAGATCGGCAAGAACTTCAACAGATGTGTGAGTTCGCTGTCGACCATGGTATCTCTTCATCCACCTCGTGCGACATCGTCACCTTAATTCATGTTATTTCCAGATGAATCTCTTGGGCTAATTCATGGTAAAACAAGGACTGATCAGAAGCACAGAGGAAAAACCATGTCACTTGCTTTCCAAGCAACTGTTTCTGGATCATGATCTCAATTATCTTGAGTCTTGATGTTATATCGGACAACCGTATTCAGTTGCTCTGTATTGATCATATCCCAATATCTCATGATCTAATCAGACTGCATTCAAAATGCGATCGAAATATGCATATCGAATCAGGGTCAAAGGGTGAACATATATCTTGCGTAGATCATATCACTAAGGTTTCATAACAATCAATTAGTATATGGCTTTTGATGAATTCAAAGATCAATAAAGCAAGCTTCTGGTTTACCATGCCGTTGCACAAAGCAAGACCGATAAGTTCCCTAGCATGTTATATATGATCCAACGAACAGATTTATTACCATAATGCCAGTATATACATGACATAAGCAAAGGTTACTAGACAACAACATCACATATCTACCTGGAATATCACGAAGCTATTGTCTGGAACAACAAATTAATCTCCTTTTCTATCTATGTATGAGGGTGCTGATTACAGCGTTGATATCTTGATCAGTGATCATCTCGATGGAGGATAGCTGATGAGCCACTACAGCACTGAGGTGGTCGACTTGGTTCTGCAGGTCCTGTATATGGTTGCACACTTGCTTCAGTTTCTTTGATGCCGATGCCTGCAGCATTTCAGATTTTTTAGGTACTAGTCAGAGCAACGTCATAATCAACAAAAAGTAGATTAAGAGACTTCCCTAATTTTTGTCTGACTAGTTATAACTCGAAAAAACAAACAGAATGCCTGGTTCCCAACAAACAGTTAACATGGGTTGTTAGCGCAACATGGATCTCAATGTTTATAGCAACTGGATTGAGTCCTGACAAATAAGTCTCTTGTTCTTTAAGATAAGACTACATACATACGCTGCTCGTAATCATAGGATCATTAACAAGACTGTTCGACACCAACTCTTATTCACTTTAGCATGTTTTTGCCTTTGATTATAAGGGCACCCTTTATTTTCAGGTGCACGCACCATCCTTGGATATGCCGATAAGTAACCTGATATGGTGACACCAAGACTGTTCATACTGCACTACGATACTTACATCTTAGATCATCAAATCATTGGAGGCAATCCACAAAGTGTTGCCACTATTCAGACTATTCTAATCGAACGCAACCATATCAGATGTGGTCATTAATACATGGATATATGCAAAGAACCAATAAACCAGAACCAGGAAAACTGAAATAAAACGTGGTTTCACCAGAGGAAGAAACAATACCCTTGTTGTGTGCCTCTGGTTGCTTCCCGATAGAGCCACTTCGAGCTTCAAAATCAGATTGATCAACTTATCCTCAGTCATTCTACTCGAACCTGTCGAATGCTTCCTCCTCGACATGACTGATTGACGAAAATGGATAGCTGTTATCGGCCTTGCTGCTGGATCAAAAGGGTGTAATATTGATTCTCCTCGACTTGGTTGATGGATGGAAACTGAAGAGCCTACACACTTCATATATATAGAGTGAATGATTAAGTCAGTGTCCATGGAAACAAAAGCATGATACAAGAAGAATAAAGGAATATAGAGACAAAATTTGAATAAGGGTAGGGCCATATGACCCAAAACATGGCACACCATGGTCCACAAGGGTCCATGACAATATAGTCCATTTCCATTGTATTAGCAATTTAATGATAGGATTAGTATCTGTAAATTGTAATTAGCAATTTAATGAATTTGATGATGGCCCTTTCTTCACCTGGATGGTTACATGCCACCAGAAAGATACCTTAATCTGTGAGCTAATTTGTCATTGATTTGATGATTGAGGATGCAGCCAAATGCTAATTACCATGGGATCAATTAGATTAAAGATTAAGGTGTCTTGTTTAGGGCATATTAGAAAACAGTCTCTTTGTTGTTGGTTTTATCTAGAACAGGAATAAGACTGTGTATATCTCATCCTTTCTAAACCTTATCTTGAACGGGAATAACTGGGTTTGTTGTTGTTGTGTCTTGTTTAGGACATAGAGAGACCTTAGATTATATAATATGAATTCAAACCTTCGGATACTATCTAAATAGAGTTCAGATCTTGATAAAAACAATACTAAATAAGGGTGCAAAAAACAGATAAATTCACCCGAACATGAGCTTTGTCGATATTAAATGTTCCGAGGATTAAAAATGAGAATCACAAAACAGTGACTGAATATCACATTTGTCCTAAGCACATGCACATGGAGTATCAGCTATTTCCAACAGTCTTCACATGCACGGCGTCGATGGCTTGGAACATTGTTCATTACTCACGTTTAGATGGGAAAAGGCTAGCATTATAAACTGCAAAACTAAGAACAGATCAACCACGGATAACATCGAATACGCATTGGACTGATGTCTTTTGATGCTTACAGAAACTACCTGTCTACCACTACTTCAGGAAGCGGCTTTACCTAGGATGATGATCTTACAGATAAGTTCCTACTTCCAAGGATTTATCCAATGTGAGTCCGAATACAGTGAATTCCGGGTTTAAAAGTTTAATCAAAGTAGGAATTACGCAGCCTTCATTCTATCTGTTCAGTGGTTGACATACTTGTTTTATTTACTACAGTAGTCCTCCAACCAAATGGTACAGTTCAAAGTGATGAAGAACAAAAAGCATTAGCACATCAGTTTCATTGTTTTAAGTACACATCAATCACCAAAATTCGAATATGGACTCTTTAAGGGTCCCTTGGAAACTGATGGGGACTCAAACTAATCATCCTTCTCTATCTCCTTCCCTAAATATACCTTTTGCTCTGAGAAAACTAACCTCTTTATGCCTACTGATATCTTTCACTAATTATAGGATAAACCTTGGATATACGAAACAATTCTAGGAAATGACTATCTATGTGCTACAAGGTGGTCTAGAGGATGAACTTCGGTCCAAGAGATTACTACGTCCATCAGGATTTATGTACCTCATTACCTAGACTGCAGTTGAAGTCCGAATAAAGATATCACTTATTGTTCATCCAAGTGAAGACTACATCATCGATAGTTGACTTAATAATCATCAAGGAGAGCAGAAGTAGCCAGGTGTTATGACGATAAATTAGGTTCAAGAAGCAGCTGCAGAACTCAAAGGTAGGTAACAAATCAGATAGGAAGCAGAACTAAGATGAAGAGGAAGTTCCATGGAGCGGATCATATACGTACTAATCCATGACAGGAAGAAAAACACACAACGGCGAGCATTCGCATTCACACAGACAATATGCCAGGTTTCTCTAAGTTAATATTCCTGAAAAAAATGCTGCATTGGAGACAATGCCATGTGTTATTGGTTCGTGGTTAATAATAGTCAAGAATAGATTTTTTTTAATCTTTCAAAGGAGGGGCCAAAACAAAGGAATACTATGAACATTCTCATACAGTGTCATGTGGCCATTTAAATGCTCTACATTGTGCTGCTTAAAGGCACAACGTCCACAACAGGAGCTGTGAAATGGATGTTGTACTCACCTCATCATCCAGGTTGACATCACTGTGCCGCTCATCGCCATCCAGCTGCCTGGAACCAACCTGCTATACAATTATGACTTTGATGCCGCCCACGATCATTGGGTTCTTATAGCGATATGCTCGATGAAAGTAACGTGGTCCAGGCATCCGACCTTTTGGCGTCTAATAAAAAGCAAGAAGAGCTGAGCATGAGATTAAGTTCAGATATACTATTGAAAGAGCGAGGGAGTGCCATTTGGTAAGTAGTAATCACCGTTTGAAGATGATTAAATGCCGAGACATTTGTAAGGCTGCGAAGCTCAGCAAGGATTTTGATGAAATAAGAGCAGATCAGCATTTTAAGCTAAAAATCAAATGCATAAGGTTTTCAGCATCATAATCAAGGTTCAACAGCAGTCCTGACACAGATCATGCCCAGGCACAAAGTATGCATATAACCGTACACCCACACTAGCTCATTGATCCAAAAATCGAAGTTCAGATGCAATCCATATATAACTCAGGATCAGGAACCAAATAAACAGGAAATCAAGTTAAAAAAAGGCTTTATCATTTATCCGTCGTAGTTTCACATGATCATCACTAAACGTCGTAAGCGCATTCGACATGTCAGAAGTATACACAGAAAAGACCCGTGGAAGGACAAAAACCAGCCACATAACTAACATATTCAAGGCATCTCTTTTAGTTTCCCATCAGCAAACTTTCCCTCCAAATCAATGAATAAGACACAACAGAATACTCCATATGATTAAGTTCCCAACCAATTTTATTTATTAAAAGTTGCAGCAACATTGACACATATTCTTTTTGTCCTTCCAAAACCAAAAAGAGGCAGATGCATACTAGTATCATCCGCTTTTTCATCCATCAATTAGTGCATTATGATAATTCCGGAACTCCCACGACCTTTCAAACAAATATGTGAGTCGCCGTGACAACCTGTTCGCTTTCTGGATTCAACTCGAAATCAATGTTATAAGAAGGTCCAAAAGGCTATTGAAATGTTGTACATTTAGACATTTTTGCAACAGAATTGTCAGAAATAGAATATCATTTGACATTTCATAACCTTAGCAATGTAAACTGTCAAACAGCACATGCGAAAACATCGCCATTGCTGCTAGCCAAGTAACCATTCGCCCAAGGAAGCAACACTTGAACATTACTCGAAAAAGGAAGCATGTCAGTTAAAGGAAACTTTAGGCTCCATTCCAGGAAATATAAAAAAAGCGCGAAAATGACGGTTGACAAAAGTAGATAGCATACGAACCTGCCTGAAGCCTTCATATTGTGCTTAAGCTGGAACTTCAGTTTGTGGTACCTGCTACAAAGCGCTTACATGCAGGAGGAAGATTCTCAACATCATAGACCAACACCTGTGAGACAATCGCTATCTTTTGTTAAACTGTTCCACATTCCATATCATTCTTTTCCATATTCCTTGTATGAATACAACAGTGAATATGATCAGAGGATATTATTCGAAAAAGAAAAAAAAGATGCATTAAATAGAATATTGGTCCCTCAAGGGAATACAAGAGTTTAAGTCTGACAAATTTGAACCAAGCACTTGCGGAAAACACTGCACAGTTTTATGACTTTGCTTGGTTTAAAATCTTACATGTTGTCACAAGGACAAGCTCGTGCAGACCAAAGATTGTCAAGGCTGCGGAAAATAGCATTTCACAGCAAGCGAATCACAACAGTCATAATAATAATAGTAATATAAGTAACACTGCAGAGGGCCAAAGGCGAGCCCCTTAAAGCGCTCGGCCTGGGAGCATAGACCTAGAGAACTCCTGTCAGTGCTCGTCGGCCAAGGCAAAAACAACTACCCTCCACTATAGACCATACCACCCAGCCATCCCAAAAACCGATTATGATACATAAGGTTACGAGAGGTCTTCTTCACCAAAGTCTATATCAGGAAGCAGTATCTCTGATTATAACAGGAGGATACTGTTATCGCAAAATTTATCTTCATAGAAAGATGCACAAAAGCGCACAAATCATTCCTGATCGATGATTGTCTGCCTGACCATGGATCGACATATGTATATAGTTTGTGGCCCTAGATCCAACTGGCCACGCGAGAAGGACTTGCTCTTACAGGAAAACCAGCAACTTGGACAACCAAATTCCGAAGATCAACCAAAAGAAGATATCATGTAATACTCCAATCGACATCGATGCCACGTAATCTATTTTTCTGACGTCGAGGAAATACCTTCACTGACAAATGTTATGGTCACTGCAAAGTGACAAAGAACTTGTTGGGTAACAAAGGCGAGACAGTGTTTGTGACAGAACTATCTTACTTCAAGTATTATTCTCGTCAACACACATGCCACGAAACTCTACGTCATCAATGAATTTGAGCAACGATTTGACGATGACGACAACAATAAGTTCCTGAAGGAATTGGCACCTTCATAGCTAGTGACCGGACTCACAATGATGTTGATAATCTATCATTTGTTCAAACAGCGAGCCCGAACGATTTTCATTGCAACTAAGAGTGAAAATTCCAAAATAACTAAGCGAAAACCTCGCCAGTACAGCAACCATTACCAACGCTGTCAACTGGCCGCATCTTACCACTGATCAGCCGATCAAAAACATGGTTTTCTAGCATTAAAACTGAACTGGTTATTGCAAATAGTGTTTCAAAAATGTTACTAATTGAACATTATGTAACTAAATCTACTGCTAATCAGATCTTATGGAGAAACCCTAATTTCGGGAAATGAAACCCTAACAATTCATCGGTGGAAAGCAATGTCGCCAACCAACCGTAATTTGATGGTTGAACACTTTTAAATAGAGTAAACTGTGACCGCATCAATCCAGATGGCAATCCCATCAATGGTCGAGTAGAGAAGATCCCTAACTGCAATCAATCAAATAGAAGAAACTGAAAAGACGATTCAACTCAAATATGTTGATTCAAGTAACAGAATTAACCTGTGTAGATAACGGTAAGAATTGGATGTGTTTCAATGATTTTCAATAATTATTCAAGATACAAATATATATAACCGCATAAATGAAAAGTAATATATATATATTTAATCATAATGAATACAAATATATCCTAAATATAAATATGTATTTCCTTATTTTAACAATAACAAAGCATCGATCGCCTTTTACTGCAACTGATGTGCCAATATTATATGTTACTCACACTTGATAACACGAGATAGAGTGACAACCGTGACAAATGTTGACGATGAGAGTAAAGATGGAAGTGTCTCGATAAGGAACGAAGTGATAAAATCCCCTCTTTTCATGTGTAGAGTTTGTTGAAGTCTATGCAGTTTGAAGAGCAATAAGATTTGACCGAGACAAATATGTTTTTTTTTTTCAAATTTCAGTGTTGTAAATTATCCCCAGGTGCTGTAGGAGAGGAGCGGAATGATAGTGAGGACTCAGGCCCAGTAAATTGGGCCGAACTCGACTTGAAAGCCCGTAACGTTTGGCCCAATCCCAACTCTTTGATCTCCTGAAATTCAAGTTTCAAACGTATTTTAACAAATGTTAGAATGCCAACTGCTACTCTTAATCCATTTTTGAGGTTCTAATCTAATTTAATCTATATAGCAATATCAACTCTATGTGGATGACAACGGTAAACGATATGCCATTATCGTCATTTTTAAAAATCATTTTAAAAAATTAAAATCAATTAAATAAAATCTAATGTTTATATTTATCTTAACCAATTAAAATTAAAATAACATTCTGATTTCTCCAATTATCACCCACCATATCCGATCATCACCTCAAAAACAAAAAAAAATTAATATATAATATTTGATCTAATCTAATCAATCGTTAAAAATATATTATCTTTTATATATGCACAAAACATTGAGATATATGTAAATAAAATTAGAAAAATCTTTTTCATAACAAAATTTACAACATATCAAAATGAATAAATAAAAACAAAACAAATTATCTCAGTATAATAAAATATATCATTTAGCAAAGCAATGAAAAACTAACCCCAAATCATAAGATCGTTAAAAAATATTTTTCTATTATCCAAAATTATTTATTATTATATCAATAAATTCAAAACATTTTATATGTTATAGATTCATGCGTCAATACGTTATTCTAAAATATTTATTTATATTCTGATATCTTATCCCGTGAATTGCACATATCAATATTCTAGTACATAATAATATTCGATTGTTGCACAACGTACATCGCATGAAAGTACACAACTTACATTTCAGTTAATTTTTCAAAACAAATCTACATTACAACCATATTTGATTGATCTACCGTGTCGGTCAAAAGTTTACAGTGACAAACAATCACCGACGGTTTTTTATGGTACGGATGGATTATGTCACATACCCCATAGGCCAATACATAGATCTCAACTCTTACGTGCAGTTAAATTTCAAACTGATCAAATGTTACGTTTAGATTCTCAACTCTCACCTAACCAAAGTACTTGCTTGAGCGAAATTACGTGGTAACTGGTCCATCACAGGCCACATGCCGCGCGAGGCACGCTGCAGAACCCAATTAATCCTGCCAATTAGTGGTAGTACTAAACTAGATCTCTAATTAATCTAATAAATCACTAATTTAGAGGAGTACAGTATTTTAGAGTACTTTAAACTTATAGGTGACTCATAATTCAAGCATACTAATAAGAATCTTTATGCTCATGACTCGTGCACTGATGCACAATCTTCATGTATTTAACCAACAATTGGCTCGGTATTTGAAGGGATAAAACTATATACATGATCTGTATATATTCATATTCTATTCATCACACGAATACTTATGTGGTTGTTGTTGTGTAGTATTGCTACTCGAGAAAACCATGATTCGTTAGAAATCTGATACTTGGTTAAAAAGCAATATAATTGTGAATTAAGAAGTAATATAATGTTTTCAAAGCAATGATAGATAGTATGTCGAAGATATGCTAGCTAGGTAGAACCACACTATTCAAATACACACATTATAAAGAAGAACTATATCATGTAGATCACTGCCCACCAAACCTCCAAAGAAGACATAGCATGCTAGCTAGAGCTCCTAATTAATTGCTATTGTCATGAAAATGGAACCCTCTATTATCTATATGGAGGAAAATAGAAGCAAGAGCTAAGCTAGTTATGTACTAACACTATGGCAACATTAATACACTCATACATAAAAGGGAGTTAGGTTATATACATTCTCTCCGGTTAGCGTAACTGTTACGTCTAATCTTGATGAGTTATCGATTCTAGCTACAAGATTCAAAGGTTATCATTTGTCAACGAGTATGACAATATATGATAACCTTTGCTTGATTATGGAAGTATCAACTTTGAATGTTTAGATATGATGAAAGTATGAAAGGGTTGTGCAAACATATAACGACTAGTATCTCGTCCCAAATGGATGATCAACATTGACTTTGTGTGAACTTAGACTAGGGATTGTATGCTTAATTTCCCGATCGATCCCATAAGGCCACATGCATATACTAGCCGTTTTATTTGTCGTTCGTAGGTCGTTGATTCTTGTCTCCGACATAAACTATAGCTTGATTCTTGTCTCGTTCATGCTCCGAGAATTTCACATGTTTAATCCACATATTCGCTATTTAAACTATATGCTCCTTAATTGACATTAGATGGAAGATATAAATTCCAAGTTTTTGTGCTAAACATACATGTTGCTTTAGGATCTAAATGAGTCCAACATTTTTTTTTAATGGTTGGTTCACTGCATGATAGTAAAATGTAAAATCTTTAGAACCTTGAAAATTGCTTTGACAAAAGAGTAAGAAGAGAAGTTATTCATGTAATGTTTACAATGCATGACATAATTATATTTCTATATATGTCGACGGTGTCGTGGCTAAAACCTTGCAGCCTTGCAGCCCGCTGGATGGGAAAACATTAAACTTAAACTCGAGATCTGTCTAAGGAATATCATTCTTTAGTTAACCACTTGGTTAGCAGATGTTGGTACAGAATTCTTTTTACACATACATATAGATGCATACACATATATGATATATTTATGAGCCGCACGTAAGATCCATTACGTGTTCCTTGCATGATGGATGCATGGTCGTGTGAGACCGACCTTCAAGACTAGCATTGGGTTTGATTATTACTCAGTGGTTAGGGTTGACTATGAAGTCAACTTAACTATGTGCAACTCCTCTCCCACATCATAGTGACGCATCATAGTGTTTAATGTGACCCCAATGGACGGTTCTTATGTCATGTTTTACTATATTTGATAATAATATATATGTGGCACATGATAGATTCAAACTCATAATAATAAATTCATAAATATGATACATCTTAACACTTCGATTTGCACAAGAATGCCTTTAGACTTTTCCTTGTCATATCAAAAGGTAAGTGATTTAAAACTTCAATTTATTACGATAAAGTGGGAGAGTTGAAAGAAAGAAACATGTTCTAATCGGACCAATAAATATGTGAACTGTATTCAAATGTTAACCCAAAAAATTAAATTGATAGATTATTAGTATCTTAAATAAATAAATATATATATATTATTTTTTCTTTTTCTTCACGTTTCATGTGTATAAATCTATTCCGATATTAACGCTTCGACTCCCACAAGAATTCCATCAGACTTGTCCTTGTCGTGTCAAAAGGTATAGTTCGATTCGAGCCGATAATAGTAAAATCCACAAATATGATGTGTCTTAACATTTTGACTCCGACATTCCTTTAGACTTGTCTTTGTCATGTCAAATAAGTTGTTTAATTTTGTTGGTTGTTCAGATGAAATTTACTCAATCACATCCGTTTTGATATGACTTCAAACACTGCCAGAATGTGAGGAGATTAAAGAAGTTATCTATAATTCATCACAAAAGTTGATCCAGTTGGATTTAAATTAACGAAATTTTACTATATCATACAATGTGATTTATCTGAAATATGAGACGTATTACTAACCACAAAAAATGGCAGGTTTCTACATAATTAGCTTATTGATTAGAATGGGTATGGTGTGGCACACAAAAACCCTCTATCCCAACTAGTTATAGCTGTGGCATATGCTAGTTTTACAATACATTGCAAGTGTCACACTCTATGTTTTTCGCCCCCAACGATTTCGAGGAAAAACTTGCACAAACTACACACTAGGCAGCTAATCTTTAGGCACATATGTATTTACAACTTTTTGGGTCCACAGTTATTATTAGATCCATCGAAAAAAAAAAAGGACAATATGCAAATTAAAAGACCGAAGGACCAACTTGATATTACATAATGTGGCTCATACTATGCATAATGAAGACAACTTGTGCTCATGAGTGATGTCTAGGGAAGATATAGCATTGACATTACAAGTGGAACATAGAATTGTGGCGGATAATTGCCAAGGACAGCAAGAAAATGTCACGACGATTAGGATTTAGGACACAATTCGCGAAATGTTATCAAGTTTTGTCTAGTTCCGTTTTATAATTCAACCCTTGTTTCATTCAATTTAATTATTCATTATCATTAAAATATATATAAAAGGATTTTTTATCCTCATTTCGATTTTTAATAAAATTGATTTTCTGACGTGCATCTCTTACCAGCAAACATGACATTGGTCAGCATGGTCCACATATGAATCTCTTCGATCTCGATCTCTTGTTCTCTCCACCACCATTGTACGCTCATCTCAAAAATCAACTATTTAAATGGATAGCAACTTCCCATTGATTTCTCCCATGCACATATACCTAGCTTAGCTAGCTCATCTAGCAAGATTTGCATATTCAATCACCATATCATATCTTCACAAGCTCATTTTGCTAGCTTTTTTTCTCTGACACCTCACTGACAAGATCACTTGATCTTCATCATCACTTGGTGTCACCTGATAAATTTTTGCCTTCACTCTATTTGTCCCTCTTTGTTTTTTGTTGAGGAACTTGGAGTAGTGTAACATAAAGTAAGTTTAGTTCATAAGATGTCGAGCAGAAGGTCGAGGTCGAGGCAATCTGCAGGGGGTTCGAGGATCACGGAAGAACAGATCAACGATCTCGTCTCGAAGTTACAACAACTTCTTCCTGAACTCAATAGTCGTCGTTCTGACAAGGTATATATGTAACACCTTCTCAATCATTATTCTCAAAATTTTAATGTGTGTTCTTATCGTTGTCGTTAGAGAATTTGTTAAAAACAGCAAAACGTTGTGTATTGTGGTCTTGAGCCGTCTCAGATGCGAATACAAACAGAGTTTCTTCTTTCAAGAGTTAAGGGTTTTGGTTGCGACGCGGAACGTTATTGGGAGACTAATTAGTCGTAAAGCCGAGTAAAATCTTGCTGATGGAAAACTCAGATTTCAGAATTCTCACCTCTGTTTTTCTTTTTGCTTCTCCTATATTAGCAGCATATCGCTTGTTTTCTCTTCAAACCCACCATATATATAGTTTTGGCCATCGCAAAACGGAAACAGAAAATCAGAACGTCGCCATTTTGAGAATTCATGGATCGAAACTTAGATCCATGAAACACGCTATAAGACTAAAACCCCGGAGCATCAGTTTTCATTGCTAACCTTTGGATCTCATTTTCACTTCTTGTTACTTATACTTGTAAGTCTTAGATCTACGGTATCCAAAGTACATAATCCATAAAATAAGCAGTGAAAACAAGCAAACCTTAGTGATGATTCTCAGAACATGATCTCATATGTCTACCGTATCATCAGATGCCATGCACACTCCTGGGCACTATAGTTTAATAGAAACTGTGCTGAACAGATGCCTCCATGCATCTAGTATAATAAATTAAAGTTTAGTCTAGACTAGATCTCTACTTGTGAATATATATCTTTCGATTATATTTTTTGTGATGTATTTCATTATATTATATTTTTTCTATTAATAACAAATAATTCATTTTAGATTAAGTAGTTATATTGTGTTTTATAAACTATAATTTATCGATTATTCATGCATTATTCAATTATAAGAAACTCCTAATATTGAAAAATACATAAAAACATCAACATTACTATAATATGAGATAATGAAATACAAAAACTCCATTTCTTTAATATGATTATTCATACCATAATCGATCAAAGAAGAGCCCAATCAAATAAAAAATGGGTAATATTATTGCTCCAAATTTTCAAATAGTTAATTAATCATTAATATGTTTGATAATGAAATTTTTAATGATGTCACTTAATTCATTGTGAAATATACTAATATGAAAAATTGACATGTGTATGACTAAAAATGAATATATGAATGGTCAATCAAAAAAACACCTTACATTTATATTTATACTATAAATTTATGATGATATCACCGTATAATACATTCCCCATAGTTGACTTGTAACAAGATTGCATTTCATTATAAGCCTAGATTTCAGAGCAGCTCTTGCTTTCATGACTAAATTAGTATACATCTAAAAATAAGAGAAACAGATCCGTGTACTGACACACACACACACACACACACACACACACACATATATATATATATAATTTTACGATCTTGTATGTAACGTCTTTCTAATGATCTAAACTTTTCCTTTTCTACTATTTGTAGGTCACGGCCGCGAGAGTGTTACAGGAGACGTGCAACTACATCAAGACCTTGCAACGGGAGGTGGACGATTTGAGCGAGCGTTTGTCGGAGATGTTAGAGAACTCCGATGGCGACAGTGCTTCGGCCGCACTTATAAGGAGTTTACTTATGCAATAACTAACTAGAGGATGATCTAGCTAGCAAGTAACTTGAGAGGCTACATATATCATTACATATCATGTTGCTTGTTTTTTCCCCTCTAGGGTTTTGTAATGGGATGGCACTACTCTGCTTGGTACTGTCCCCAAACGAAAAGGGAGATCCAATAAATTGGACTTATGAACATTTCTGTTTTCCCTTTCAATTCAGCAAAGGTTTTATATTGGGAAAGCGATGCTGGACTCTTGCAATCTTTTTTTTAGGTTGTTGACTACGAACCATGTTTGATCGATCGGTTGAACGAAATAGAGAGACTATTTTGTGATGCGTATATTCTCGATCCCGAAAAGTGTCGAACTCGTGATTAAGTAAATACTACCAGATGGACTTTAGTTCAAAGCCTAACGTTCTTGCATATTATGTAGCATTTTCAATTCATGAAAAAAAAAAAAAAAGGATCTCTCACCTATAAGTTTAGAAAAGGGAGGGATACATAATGAACCTTATACATTAATCCCTTTGAAGGACCTAAGCTTATATAGACTAACTTATCTTTACATAATGAACCTGTACATTAATCCCTTTGAATAATTCAGATAATCTTTAGCTTAGCTAGAGAGGTAAGTGCAGGTTCATTTTAATCAATTTACTTTCCGATTAAAGGGGTGATAGCTGCAGATCTCCCTTCCTTGTTTTCTCCTTGCCTTTGTCTCTGTCGCAGTCAGTGGGCAGCCGCTGCTACGGCGGCTTTAAGCCGATTAACTTTTACATCATCTTCTAATTCAAAAGCCACGAGCTTTGCAAATTTGTGACCAACTTTGCATCAGATGTATATCGAATTTATGAATACTGTTCGTTATGAGCATCAACGTCGCATACCCTCGATGACCCGACTTTTCCTTCTCATGACCAACATTCTAATCAATTATGGAACTCACGTCGGCTCCGAACAGACATAATGATCTTCTAGATTGAGTCGATCCGTTATTGATTAATATACTTGGTCGTTAACATAACACTTCTTTTGCGGGGTACTCGTTGCCATGGTGCTATTCGATACCTATACGAAGTATCACAGCTTTATGTTTAAGAAATTATTACAAATTACCAATCATGTGCACGATGATTGCTATGTTCCACCATAAACCAACGCATGGCTACAATTTTATGAACCAAACATTTATTGGGTGGGGTGGTACAAACCCATATTGTCTAGGTAAAGTACAATAATACCAAACTTCAAAATTGAGAAGATACTTGGCTATAATTTTTTCCCTAGGGCTCGTAAGCCGTAACTTCAACGTTCTACTACTAGGGAAAAAGTGACCAAGGACATCCTACTCGTATAAACTTTCTATCAAGCAGCTACCAACTTCAACTCCTGGTCGTTCCAATGACTGAGAACTTAATTCCCTTAACATTGTTTGTGAAATAAAAGATCCATAGAATTAAGTTTCATCCTTCTTGCAGATCAACATGAGACGAATTCAGATCCGAATCGAGACAAATTCAGTGAACAAAGTTCTATACAATAAAAAACTATGGATTTCATATATAATTAATAGAAGTTCTTATGTATTCCAAGACAGTCTTTTGAAAATAGGGAGTCTATTTCTCTCAACTGTTTATAACAATAATTTTGGCTAATGCTATAACTTCTCTTTTCGAGAAGTAAGTCATCTTTTGCCCTTCAACCACACGAAAGAACTTGATATGTATCATCGGAGACTGACCGACTCCTCGGCCTCACGGGTAACCTTGATGAAGACGTCCTCCAGGGTGGTATCAGCCAAACCCCAAGCATTAACCGTGAATTTTCTCTTTGCATTTTCAACCAGCTCGAATATGTTGGAAACTCTTACCTCATGCTTCGGCAGCTCAAATTTCTGAGTTCCGGCTAAATGGTATATCTTCTTAGCATTTGCGCACACGGCGTGAACCATCTCTTCCACTTCAGCATCGTGATCCGCCGTGGTTGTCATCGTAAAGACAAAGGTTCCTCCATACCGTGCTTTCAGCTGTAATTCACAATCAAAAAGCCAAATGTCAAAGGACTAAGTGGCTCACTCTAGTACGAAGAGCTCAAGGTAACTTAAAATCTTACTGGCCCATGACGAGAAACTGACCAACTTGACAGTTAACAAAATATTTGAAGAAGTATTTACAGAGTGAAAGCACAACTCAACAAGAGCTTGGCTCAAGGAAACAATTGATATAAAATTGCGATTTTGGAGAATTTCCCAGGACGTGATTCTCCAGTGACAAGGCAGTTGTAAGTTCTCCATCCGACTTCATAGAAATAGGGTTAGAGCAAAATCAATGGATCGTAGTTGGGTAGGCTATGCCCTCAACTGTCAGGCAGACAACAGCTAGTGGGCAACGAATGTGCCCTTCCTCATCTTGAACAATAGTCAAGCAACCCTTTCATCCAGATTAACCGAACAAGCAAGCAGAGTCCAAATATCTAATATAGTTCCCCCTGTTCTTTCACTGAACTTTATGTTCACAGACCAAGACCAACACGTCCACAAAGAAGGATAACAGTAAATGATTCGAAATGTAGAGTGGGATTATGGGCGAGTTGATGCACTTGATCCTATTTCATGTGTACAAAGTCTTGGACAGGGAACACAGACAGCTGCATGAAAGCATCACGATGAAAAGGAAAGTACAGGAAAACTTGCCTCTTTTGGGTTGCCGACACACTGCAATTCACCATTGACAAATATTCCTAATCGATCACAAAGAGCCTCTGCTTCTTCCATTGAGTGCGCTGGACGTAATCAGGAAAAAAAGAAAAGAAATCATCCACAACAGTCTATAATTTTGACTTCATTATGAACTGGAGTACAGAAGTTTAAACGCAATATGTTCTGTTTCTAGAATTAACTAGTTTTGTTCCAAATTCTTAGCTAATCATATGGGCTCAACAAAAACAACTTGTGTTTTCATCACAGTTGAAAGTGCCCTAATTAATTACATTCATCTAGTGAAAGAAGCTCATATAAGCCTAATTAACCAAAAAAATAAAAAATAAATAAACACTTCTAATAGATGAGCCCAAAATCAGCACCCATCACAATGATGCGCACAGAAGAATAGCGCTTTGTACAGCACTCTGAATCAAGAAGGTTAACTCACTTCTAATTACATGTTTCAAGATACTATATGCCGCAAGCGGTCAAGAGGTATGCTCTAGCAGCTCTACTAGAGAGGAGATTATATTCACTAAGATTTGATCCCTTGACCATAAAATGATGATGAAGCCCTCGAATCAAATAAGCTATAAGTGAACTATCGACTTCAATGAACAAATGGGAAAAAAGAACACACAAACAGAAAAGACTTTCAGTTCTCAGGGGTCAGGAACAAAAAATAAGGAAGAAAAATAAAAAAACCGAAAAGCAAGAGAAATACTTGTAAGGATGATTGCTCGATCTTGCTTTGCCCGCTTCACGACACCCCATAGAAGGCTTCTGGATGCTGGATCAAGTCCAGTACTGGGCTCATCCATGTAAACAACCTTCCGAAAATTCCCAGAATGAGCACAATTAGATAAGAGATCTCATCATAGGAAACCAAGTAAGGTACAAGAACAGGGAAAAGAACATGTCGCAAACCTTCGGGTCCCCAATCAATGAAATAGCAACACTGAGCCTCCTCTTCATGCCTCCACTATACTTCCCAGCTTCTCTGTCAGCAACACCCCCTTTGTATAGGTTTAAACTTAAAAGGGAATCTTTCACTGCCTGTAACAATGTGAGGCAAAAAAATCTTAAAAGATTTCCTAAGTGAAATACAAATTTTGGATTCAGAATGCAAATAACATCATGATTTTCAAGAAATATTTTTAGCCCATGAAAGGGTTACTACGATGTGTAAGAAGCAATCAATTGACATGAATCGCTGTTTGACAGTAGAAGAAGATATCGAGTTCTCTAGGCCAGTACTGGCGGGTCGCCCATGTCAAGAACCAGTCTCATTATATATGCATGCAAACTCACCTCCTTCAAGGCAACTCCTTTAAGGTTCTTTAGTCGGCCATAAAACAATAGATGCTCCCTTCCTGTCAAGCAATCCCACAGGAGGCTACAACACAAAGAGTAGAAGAGATTATTAGGCCCGTCAATCTGCAAAACTTGAGAGCATAAACCATACCAAACTGAACTTCGTTACATATACTAAACAATCATGCACTTACTCATGCTGAGGGCAAACACCCATGCTGCCATATATGTCGTCCATAGAAGACCTTATATCTAAACCTTGGACGAGTGATGTGCCTGATGTTGGCTCTGTGAGCCCAATCATCTATCAAAAAAGAAGCTCGACATCAAACAAGGAATAAATAGATTTTGATACGGTATTTTGATAAAAAAAAAAAAAGGAAAAGATTAAGAGGCAATTTTCGGGTCAAAGGACCAAACTCCCATTCTGGTTAGTGGTTGCCACAACAACAATTTCATGGTAACCAGCATAGATGAACAAATATGCCATGAAAGTGAATTAAGACTACAATAGTCGAGATCTTGTACATCATAAAAGCTCAAGATATAACACACTAACCATAGCTCAAGATATAACACACTAACCATGCCAATGAAAGAGGTTTTTCCAGCACCATTAGGACCAAGCATTCCAAAGCACTCTGCTCGAGTCATAGCAAGAGACACTCCTTTGACTGCAACTTTCTCGGGATTGCCATCTCTTCCTGGATACACCTTCCTCAGGTTATTACAGATTATGGCATGGCTCGCGCTTGATTCAAGCATAAGTTGCTCTACCTTCTCTCTCTGAGGTAGACAAATCAAGTAGAAGCTTTTGTCAGATCTTTCAATAGCCCAGTTGAAGCAAGAATATTTCCTTTCCCCATGAGAAAGACAAATAAGTTTCAGATATGATCAGAATTCTGTATCGAACACTGAAGGAAAAACAAATGTCTCGTATATTAAGATGAAACTTACTGCTAGACAGTGCAATCTTTCTTGGAAAACATTATACATTTTTCACTAGTAATTCGAACTAAAGTGAGGCTGTTCCCAACTACTGTATATAGACAAGGGTTTGCCTTTCCAGTGCATGCCATTGTTAATCATGGTTTTGAAATTTTATGCTACTCCAAAGTAACATGAATTTGAATCATGCTCGATATATGGCATTTACTAATGCTTAAAACAACCATTCCCTCTGTCAAATCACAATTCCTAATGCATAAGCAACGCCTACAGCTGCGCTATAATTTCATTTTACAGGACACTTAAAAAACCAGAACTACAATGAATTAGAGAAACTACTCTGCAGATTTAAAAAGCTAGAGAGAAGCTTCTAAGCATAGGTCCAGATATGTATATATAACAAAGAGGTAGAAGTTACCTCCTGTGCTATATCAAATTTCTCCATCTGAGGAGAGTCATGAGACCTTTGCATTTCCAAAGAAGGTTTCTCAGTACTCGAAGAATGCTTCTTCCTGAAGCCGCGCAAGAAAAACAAAGGGCCTTTCTTCACCCCACTTCCAGTTCGTTTAACTTGATCCACATAGTATGTAATCATAAGAAACACGAAACATTCAATGATCATAATAATCATTACGTCTTTCAGCCCGTTCAGGTTGTCACCGAGGTCTTTCCACTGCATACCATGACCGACTTGACTTGCGCGAATAGCATATTGCTCAAACTCATACAACGCTCTATATAGGGCAAAGAAAGGGAATAACTCCATACAAAGTATCCACCTGCCTGGAAAGAGATATTTCATCAGAAGCTGTGAGTTTTGAGTTCTGATTATTGATGTGCTAAAGCAAACTAGAAATCCATATGAAGAGGAGTTCTCATTTGTTGGTAATACAAATGATAACAGAAGTTGCCAGAGGAGCTTATATCTATGCTGGATATCAAGGCAAGTAAACACATTTCCTTTCACAAGCCATAGAGATCATGTGCACCTAACATTACAACTAATTTTCAGGCATTTATTCTAGACATGTGTCCTTTATTAAGGGACAAAGGTGGAGTGGCTCAACACATTAACTTACTTGGGAATGCAGGATTCTTAAGGGAAGGACCAAAAAGAAATCCTGCTGCTGCGAATCCCACAAAAATGACTAGGAGGTTTACAACTGCAAGCATCAATTCTCAACAGTTAATAGGAACACATTTTTCAACTCAGTGACAAGAAGAATTAACACATATTCAGTATAACGCATAACAAACCTGTAACAGTCCTTATATTAGAGCACAAAGCCGCTGCGAGGAATGATAACGAAACTTGTAGGTTCGCATACAGGAAGAAGAAGACAAACTGGATGCTGAAATCATTTTTTGTGAAGTAGAAAATTCCTGCACAAATGTCCTCATTTAAGTAAAAAATATAGGGATAATATTCCAACGAAGAAAACCAACCTTTCCAGGGCAATATTACCTAATATAATCCCGCCAGCCAAGTAGCATAACATCGAGAAAAAAGTAAATATCAGATAAAAGACATATGTGACCGTCCAATATGGTCTGTCACCCAGGCCATGCATTTTCATCATTATCCGTATGTTCCTTTGTTTTTCATAAACTATAGCCTTTGCCACAACCTAAAAACAACAAAGGAACAAAATCAGATTTTGCGTCAAGTAACATAACTCATCAATAGGGTTGTTACAGTGCGAGTTCTAACTCTCAAATCTATAATACCTTTCTAAAAGAGTTCTACCAAGATTAAATAAACCTAAGAAAATGTAGTTCCCTTGGATAGCAAATTCGCTTGCATAATGAACCCTACATATTCTTCACATTCTCTCCCTTTGAAACACCTTTCTATTTCCTCAGCTTCTTCCGCTCCCACTTTCTTTTTTCAGTTCCTTTAGAATATACAAATAGCACAAGAGAGTAAGGATGACAATAATGACGGTCATACAATGAGAAAAATCTATGAAATTACATAACACTGCACATCCATTTAACAATTCAATCAGAACTAATGACAAGCAAGACCGAGAAGCCTGAAAAAGCATCTAAGGGATAAAGAATCACAGCGTGCATTCGTCTGATTTGTCCAATTAATCAGCAGACTAGAGCTATTTATGCACCCCAGATATCTCATCAATTGATCCACCATGACTTAAACCGCACAAACTGTAACAGCCGAAACTGAGCATTATAATTGAACTCTCAAGAACGACCACAACAAGATGAAATTAAAACGGCATCTACCTATACAAGCACGTGGAGGAAGAGCATAACTTACTTGGAATTGCATTACAAGTGCCAGTGGAGATATCCACTGGAAAAGAGAAAAGCCACCACCTGAATCAAAGGGAGGGAAAACACGAGTGGGCATTTCTTTTATGAAGTCAAATATCATTTTGGTGCCTGGTCCTCGCAGAAGATGAAGGTATGCATTTGAGGCCTGAAAAAGAAGACTATATGTAAATTACTGATAAAATTTGTCATCTACCGTATACACAATATTCTAACATCTACAGGCAAAAATACCTTACATTTCTTTTTCCTGATAATTGAGCAAAACTACCTTACATGAAAGAAATCAAGAACAGCCATGTAGCTAAGAAATTAACAAAAAGCAGCAAATTATGCAGCCTATTCTAGGCCATATCCACAGTTATGTCTAGTGATAGAAGACTCGGGTTCTCGCTGGTATCACACCAAGAAAGTGAAATGCAATTACATAAATCGCTTAAATTAAGAGTTCTTGATGCTCTAGGCTATAAACTTAACTGGCTGAGGTGCAAAATCTAAAATCTGTACATAGCATGTCATGAACTCTAAACAAATCAAAGTCCCATGAACTATTACAACATCTTCTTTGTTTACATCAGTTCTCATGGTTCAGCCTTTGTTGATTTTCTGTGTTCTCGATCTCCCTCCCTCCTCCCTCTCCCTCCCCCTCCCAAAAATAACTGGAGAAGCAGTGACACATAATATTCACAAGCGCAAACCAGTAATAGATTCCCAAAAGATATTATATAAACCCTCAAGGCCATGAAACAGTCTCGTAACAAAGGCAATAGTGAAGAAAGTGAAGAGCAAGAACCAGTCCAAGTTAAAGACAGATGGATAGCCTGGAAAACTGAGAAGGATTACCAGATTCACCAATCTAGGAAACCGAATCAGTTGGGGTTGGAGACCACCTAGCCCGGGAGAAAGTTCATCCGATGAGTTATACCAGATGATTGCATTGAAAATATTTTCATCTGAATTCTGGAAATCATAAGCTGTAAAAGCAAGTTACAGAAGCAATCTATCAACTAAAAAATTTCACACCACACCACCATTAGCAGGTGTGTTTTAAACAGCTCTGTGCAGGATCAATGTGTAAAAGCATGTGGGCATGAAGATCATGCGTATTGGATTGCTTTTAACTACGCTTACAAATTACAATGCTCATAAAAAAAAGTATGTAAAATAAACCTCTGGAGGAGCAGTAAAAGAAGAGCATCAGATCATAGACCAACCTGCAGCAATTTCATTAGTCTGTCCAGCAGTGTTTCCTTGGAAATAACCCCTGAAAAGCTCATCATCAATCTCAGAAGAGCTGTTACGCCACAAATCCAAGCCTTGAATGCATCCTAACTCTGAAAACAAGTTATATAAAATGATCAAAGTCGTAAGTGCTCTGTGTGTGTGGTTTTTGTTTTTGCTGTTGTTTGGGGGGGAGGGGGGGGGGGGGGTTCAAAAAGAAAAAAGGGAACTTGTCACTAGGTAAGCATGATAAATCAGGCAGCTAGAGCCAATAGAGTTTATGCCTATCGATGGGACAAACAATTTGACACCAAACCAGTCTAGGTATACTCAGGCAGAGTTTTGTTTGAAGAAAAACACAACTGAATACCAAACTAATCCATAATATACATTTTCACCACAAGTGAAGGAATAACATCACTGAAACAACTTATTTTGTTGATCCTCTTCATATTACAGAAATAAGGGGCTTATTTTGATGCAACCAAACAAGCTGCAGTATACATCAGATTGTTCTTGGTGTACACAATAGTTTGTTGTTGGTGTACTACAATTAAGTAACTGTATATAGTATGTTTTTTAAAGACTTTGTCCATTGAACTACTGTACACAATAATCAAACTGCATTACATCCAATGTAAACTATTGTGCACCAAGAGCAAACTATTGTATACTACAGCCGGTTGGTTGCAGTAAAATCAATCCCCACAACCCATCAATATCCAGTATACCATCTAAATCCATAAAACTTCATGGTCTTCCATGGAATGCCACTTTCATTGAACGTCATGACATTCTGGTGATTATATGAACTTTCTGGGGGCATTGGTGTTATTTCATCTTTGTGCATTTACTTCCTAAATGGAAAATATGAAAGAGCTCAAATTAATTTAGGAGTTACTAAACTATTCCTCTATTTTCTCCCACCATCCATTAAGTTGTGGTTCATGGACTACCTATGATTCTCTTGTTTTTATTTGTTTATGATAATAACTATTGTCATAAACAACTAGTATAACTTTTGACAGAGTACAAATTGTTATAACTCTACTTGCCTCACATGACATAAATCACAAATCTTTCAAATACAGCATGTGTAGCGACAAACTAGTTCATGTAAAGGTACAAAGTGACTACCAACATTGACTTGAAACACAAAGGTAAAACTCATACCCAACATCCTTTTCTCAGAGTCCACAAGGAAGGGTACAGAGAATGTTGAACTTGAGCTGCAATACTTCTGAATAGCGTAAACACGTGACTCGAAACCTCTATCAAATAGATAAGTAACACCGATTTCAGCAGTAGATCCCTGTGACGAGCAGGAAAGACAATAGCTCAGCACAACATATAGACTACAAGAAGCTGGGGAAAAAATCATCCCACGAATTATTCCCTCCGTCTCACATAAATTACGACACATTACTAAATATGGACGTCCTATATAAATTATGATGCTTTCTTAACTGGCAAGGTTTCTTCTATCTAAGTTCAAAATGTCTATTTTATCTCACATCATTTTATCCATCGTTACGTTTTTCTCTCACACGCACTCACAATTTCCTCTCTTTACCCACTCACAATTCTTACACATTCCTTTCTACCATTACAAGGGACATTTTGGTACAAAATCATAAAGTCAATTAATTCCTTAATGTCAAATCAACTCTCCGTAATTTATTTGAGACGGAGGGAGTATAAAAATTGGTTTATATATTGATGAGACAAACAATTTTGCCCCATCAACTTTTTGTACAAGATAAGTCCCTTTGCAACAATATAGTCTATCAAGTATCAACTAAATCTTCCGGCCCAGATGCCTACAATTAAATCAAAGCATACAAAATTGGCACGCATTTATACTTCCAAATCTAAAATTTCAATTTTCCTAGGATGAATACGTTGTAACTTTGCCAAACCAATTAACAAACCACAGCCGTCCCTTTTCCCATTAATTGATTGGCTAAAAAAATTTAGCCATGGCATTGGACTCTTACTCATTTCCTAAATGAATTTTGCAGCACTAAAAATTCAACCGTTGTTGCAAGCTGATAAAAGAAAGCTATTCAATAGAATGCAACTTTACCAAAACAAGCTCCGGTAGACTACCCTGAGAAATTGAGAAATTATCCAATGAGGTATCTGTAAACATTTTGCCTGCCACTCCTGTGAAGAGTGAACAGGTTATTCAATAGAAAACCAGACAATTTTAGTTGTGTGCCAACACACAATAGGTTCAGGCAAGAACATAAATTAGGGGCTATAAAATTGGAAATACATTTTAGCAGCAGGTCCCTCACAACTACAGTATGAAGCTAGAATCAATATCTTGTAGATGTATAAATAAGTGAAGATTTCAATGCAGTAGTGTAAAACAGCTGCAAGGCTCCCGAAGATTTTATGCCAAATAAGAATTTTTCTTTGAAAATTGGACCTGGACCAAAGTCTCTAACTTGTTGCAAGGTCAACGGTAGCCTTACTCTACAAAATGAGAAACCATTTATCGAGACAATTCATGAATTATTCATAAGACCGAAACAGCAGAAAAGGCATCGAGAACACATTAAGGTCACATATCAGGAATGGGATAAGCAAATTGTCTCTTCGTCTCGCAAACGCTTTCCCTTTGTTCTTCAGCTTTTTACCCCAAACATGCAATTCGCAACCCCAAAAAGGGGCCAAAATAAACAAACTAAATCTTTTCACACCGATTGGACTAGCCAACTCCAATCAGGTATTGTCACGCACTTCAGCATTTCAGGTTCTAATAACCATGACTCAGCAGTGAGAGCGTACAGTCAAGTGCACATAATTCATTTTAATGATTGAGCAAAGAAGGAGATACCTTGTCCCAAGGTCTGGTTACTGCCTGTTATAAGTACTGTCACAGGGCAAGATCCCACTTTCCTACATGACTTATCTGGCAGGTCAGAATAAGACATAAAACTCGTGCGTACAGCACGATCATCTGATTCAGCAATTCGTAGCATAGGAGGCCATTTTTGAGGACTTGGATATTCACAGCCTTCCATATGATAAGGATCCACACCATATTGCAGCAAAGAGTAGTTACAGTTAAGGGGTGATGACACATTTGAGTCGGAACTTTCAGTCACCTTCAGCATCACCCTGAGAAATGCTATTACCACCAGTGGGGTAAGAAACATAGTGAGTGTCTCGCACCTTTGCCGTTTCTGCAGTGAAAACAATTTTTAAAAAAAAAATCAGTAAATTTCAACATCATTGCAATAAACATAGCGTAACACACTTCTCATGATATCATGGACCTATAGCTCATTAATCATAGTGATTTCAGCTTGATTCAGCATCAAACATAGACTAGATCGATATTCTGATCGAACTTCTCCCTGCTTATTCTTAAGAATACTAAACCCTGATTTCAGGCCTCTACATACCGCTGGCAAGATCCCGTAACTATATTGATTAGCATCTGTACAACCATCACACCAGCACCCACCGATTCCCTGAAATTCCACTATTGTAAGATCAACAAATGAACCCCAACACTAACACTCCGTGACAAAAGCTCTTTCATCATGAGAAACCACATCGCGCTTCGACCAAGAATCTACTACAGATTATTACCCAAAACCACACACATCATCATGATATAACGGTTCGTGTTGATTATAGAATGAATTGATAAAGTAAATAGTATTACTAAATAGAAGCATTATATCTAAAACTCAATCTATTGTGATTTCCAACCTCGATCTAAACCACTAAGCACAATCTACTCCCTCTTCAGCATTCTCTCATCAGAAACTCTCCATTTGCCTCGTCAACAACACACCCTGCTTATTCTACAGAATACAGCACTCTAAATTCACCAATCAAAAACATAATACAAATCATCATCATCATCATCATCATCACCGATACACTCAAGTCCGACTCATCCTCACAGTGCACGCAAAGTGCACTTAACGATCCTTTCCCACGCACTCAAATCATCATCATCATCACTTGATCAAACACACATCACACATCACGCCCTAACCTAAACCTCAACAACTCTCCTCATATCACCAAACCACAACACACACACATCCACAATACGACACAAAACAACAACAACAACAGCAACAACAGACGAATCAACATCAACCTGACACGTCACATTCTTCCTAATCAAAGCACGCGCCTGATTCTTACAAAAAAAAAAACATGCGCCTGATTTCAACAACAAGAACGACGACGACGACAACGAAGATGCGATTAATCAACCTGATAGATCAGATTCTTCCTAATCAAAGCATGCGCCTGATTACAAAACCCCGCTCGCCGCCCCCTCGCCTCCTCCTCCGCCATCTCCACTCACACACTCACTTCCACTCCCTCTTCGCCACCTCAACCACCACCGCGCCGCCGCAGATATCTCCTCTCTCTCTCTCTCTCTCTCTCTCTGCGCGGCGATTTCGGAGTGAAAGTACAGAGAGAGATATGGTTGTTGACATACGAATCTGGAAATGCTGGAAAAAATGGAATTTAATGCGAGGATTGGATTTATTTGTCATGATCGTTTGTGGAAATTTAATTTTGGAGAGATTTGTGGGATTGAATTTGGTAGGGTGTGGTGAGGTCTTTGAGTAGAGTAGTATTGTTCGGCGTGTGGAAATGTGAACGTCGTTGCGTCTTGGGAAATCAAGGGGAAGGTTCAAGTTGTATGAACTTCTCATGGTTTATGGTGAGGTCGTGTGATGACTCTGATGGTACGTACGTGTTAAGTGTCATACTAGGAGTAGTATTTAATAATTGGGTGTAGTATTTAGTAATTGAGAAAGATCGATTTGATGTCAAGATATTTTTTCAAGATTGATTTAATTATAATTAATCTCTTCAAGATTGTTTTTATGATGAGTAATTTCTCATTCCGTCCTAAAATTATTATAATATTTTGATCTATCGTAACTTTTTTTAAATTTATCGTGAAATATCAATGGATGTATAAATTACGTATTTCAACCTAATAAATATTATGGGACGATCAAACATAATTTTATATGAAAATAAGATTTATATTCATACGTATATAATAATACAAAATACATAAGTGTTGTAAGAATTATGAGACGAAGATAGTATTTTGTTAATTATATGAGCAGATATTCAAGATTGTGTAGGGAATGTTTTGGTTGTTCAAAATTATGAAAACCAAAACCAAAGATAGAAAAAACCACTAAAAATCAAAATTTAAAATCACTTTATAGAATAAAATATATTTTTGTAAACGAAACATTGAATACTATATTTTGATGAAATAAAAAACAGGAACAAAAAAATATTTTTCATGATTTTTTGTTTTCAGTTTCCATTTCAACGTTTCAGAAATAAAATAAAAAACAAATGATTTTGTTTCATCAATCAATAAAATAAAAACAAAAAAAAATATATCAATCTATGTCCTTGAGATGTTGGAAACCGTTCGAACAATCTATTTAATTTATCTTTTAAAGACACATATCTAGTATTATTAGACAGTTTTAGGATCATTAGATCGACAAATTTTTCGCAAACCATGATCATGAGTACATCAAGTGGTTGAAGGTAGACCATAGTCCATAGATTCATGGACCACACGATCAAAACACTACTAGTTCGTCGACAATCGACAATGACATAGAAGCAGACATAATCTTGTACATACATGTTACATTTTCAACGTAAGTGATGTGGCCATAATAGGGACCAAAGAATTTGGTACTATGTTTCTCGATCTTATTAAGGTCCTTAAAATACATAAATTTGGAAACCCATAGTATAATCCTAGTGAACACAGCCTTAGAAGCTTCGCCTGCACATCGACGAGCCTTAAAGCTTCATAGGCATTGATTGAACACCATTGACTCATCGGGTCTTCGTCATCGCATTTCCTTCTTCTCTCTCGGCAACATGCCCAGCTGATTCTCAAAATAACTTGCACGAGCACAACAACAATTCACATATTATATAAGGAATTTGTATGTCAATGGATACAAACAATATAAAATTCTAATCAATTTTTAAGAGAACTTCATAAGAATTACATTTAAAACCCATGTTTGAGTGAAGGCATTTGCCCACACTCACTGTAACATGGCTTCGCTCCTGTGCTCCTGTCAGGATGGGTTCTGGATCAAGAATGGTGTAAGACAATGCATCAAGACCAGAACATCCAAATATCAATGTAAGGGTAAAACATGAGAAGAACATCCATCACTAGCATCTAATCGTGCATTACTATATATATACTCGCCTAAATAACCAGATAAAGGAGTTTCATAGTCAGCAGAACGGGAACTTATAAGCCTGAAATTTACATTTGCTCGCCAAAAGCTCCGCATCAAAGCAAAATGACGGGGAAAAAGAATGGAATTTGTTGACAATGCAGATGGCGGGAAAGTTCATGCGACTATGACATCATGATGTGAAAATTTCGCCATTTCTCTGTTCATCTTCGCTATTCTGCCTGGACCAGCTTCCCTGGAAAAAAGAAAACCAACATTTATAAGCACGTAACCTAGTAGCCGTTCAAAGCAAAGAGTATCAATGAAGGTTTATTGTTTAGTCGAATAAAACCTATGCAACAATTTAGTACTCCAATTCAGATTTCGTATGGATCAACTCCAAGTTGTGCAAATCCCAATAAATTATTAGCTTCAACTCCAGACATCGAATCAAAGAAAGGAAGACCCATATATAGGGCTCGATCTTTGCTTTGTTGAATTGATATGATCAACAAGAGGGATAACAAATCCGTATATCAAATGGAATGATTGGAATCCAGATGATATATAGATAGCTCAGAAGATCGTCACAGTTTGCTGATCTTCTTCTACCCAACAAACTAGCATGGGTACTGCAACTTGTGTAAGCTTAATGAGAGAAGAGAGTTCCAAACACATACCTTTAGCATCTGTATGAAGCAAAAGAGATCGATCTTTTTTGTTGCCACCCTTTCCACTAACTTGAGCCGGTTTCAGCGTCCTAGGAGATGGTGAGCTTAATTTCCCATTTGTATATGGCAATGGATGTCTCGTGAGATGATGTTCTTGTCCTGTGCCATTTTGGCTCAACCTTGGAGATCCCAATCCCCTCAACTTTGCCTTAGCAGATTCCGTTGCTGCCATGTAACTTGGCAGCCTCGGAATATTTTGCACACCAGCGTCAATAGTCGCAAGACGATCCCGCTTTATCGGAAAAGTAACCCTTCTGGCAGACTTCTGGTATTTGACCAGCGGAGAGTCTTCCTTAGATTTTGACTTTTCATTTGAAGGAGGAACATTTTCATCCTTCACATTTCTCTCAGGAGGACTTCTGGTTACTACAACTGATTGATCACTAATTGATGATGATTCAACTGTGTCATTGGATTTCAGGGAGTCGCCTCCTCTGGTGCCTTCATTCACAATTGTTGCCGTTTCATCTTTTACATCCTCAGACTCACTTATGTCCTTCACGACCGAAACATCATGACAATTAGAGTTAGACGACTTATCTTGGTTCTGGTTTGGCTTCTCATTGGAAACCACTGGTTGAATTGTACTCTCAGTCTCAGTCAACCACTTCCCTTGGTTCTCATTGGACTCCTCATTGACAACCTCTGGTTGAACCAGACTTTCAGTCACAGTGCTCTGCACCTTTTTCAAATTGTGTCTGATCCTTTCAAGCTCGCCCTGTGGATTTTCTTGAAGTGATTCTGCTGAATTACTCGGCGCTTTCTTCAAGCTCCTATGGGGTTTTCCAAAATCATTGGCCACCTGAGAGGAGGTACTAGCAATACTGCTGTGAACTTTGTGAATACTACCCTTTGGCTTGCCTGAAGCATTCTCAACTGTTTGTGGTGTCCCCTGCATTTTTTGGTATTTTTCGATCCTAGGTTTCTTACTAGAAGGAGCAGGCTTCCAAGGGCAGGACATTGACCATCTCTCCAGCCAGTTCACATGAGAATTAGGATCTGCTGATTCATACAATATTTGCAGCGAATTCACTGTAGGCAACAGAGCAACAACCTTGCACAAGAACAAGTGTCATCCATTCTCAGATGTAGAAAAGAAAAAGGAAAAAGAAAAAAAAACCAGCAATTTTCCATCGGCATGAAACAACAATGCATCATTGCATGAAAATAACCAAACCCGAAAAGGGGATGGGGGTAGGGGAAGAGGAATGGCTACTTGTGAATCTAGGCCTAGGATTTATATAGGTATAAACTGGAGCATAAAATAAGCTACACAGCCTGAAAACACGGATCTCTAGCAATATGATGAACAGCCTTTACGTCTTACAGTGTAAAAGTTTCATTTAAAGAATATAAAGCTCCAATGTATCGAAACTTTTGTTTATTTTGACGCAATACACATTCCTTGATCTACAAAGCTTGTGGAGTACCATACGGTGCGGCTATGTGCAACAAGTCCTACCTTCCTTACGAATGCACTCCCTGATGAGCTTGCAATCTTTTTCCACAAATCAAATCCAGATGGACCTGGGAGGCTGTTGTCCTGAAAAGAAAACATTTGCAGAAATAGCACCAGGCATGGCCTCGTAGAGAGAGTTTCATAAATTTAATTGCAGTAGAAGAAAATGACTAAAGCATGGCAAAGTTCCAAGCACATCTTTAGGAAGTTGCCTGAAGTTTGACCCGAGTACACACTTTCCTCACTTCAAGGCCAACATCGGCGCACCTAATCCTTGATCCACGAGCAATTGCTTGTAACCTAACTATGCCGATCACACAGAATAATGTTGATGCAGCTTGTCTCCTGACTAAGTGCCCTCGGATAAGAGCTTGCAACCTCATGATTCCTTTAAGCGCCTTGAATGCACGACGGGACTTCACAATTCAGCCTCAAGTCAGTTTACTAATATCATCTTAAACATTTATAAAAAGAACAGAGAAATACAACTACATTAATCGATAGTCCCAAAACAGAAGGAATCATAACGATTACCTCACTGTAAACCAATTGCTGTGATTTGGTTCAGGTCAGTTTAGAGTATCAAGCATCAGGTAAATTTGGAAGAGTATACAATAGCAAAAATACAGATACAGCTACTTGATCGACTGGTCCAGCTAAAAGAAAACATACCAGGTAACCCCTAAACGCAGCTTGCACTTTCGTGGCAGCTTTTTCCAGCCTAATCCTCTCTCGCTCCGACACGACTGGCTGTTCAGCTTCATCGTTCTGATGCCCAGACTCACGCGTTTCCCCATTCTGCTGGGCTGCGAAATCTTTCCTCCTCTCCGACCCCAAGTTTAATTTATCTAGATCAAGACTACAACATAAGCCGTTCTCATCCTCCACACATTTCCATCCTACAGGAGGAATGAATGCTGGAAGATTCTCTGGTGCCTTTGAACTGCCATTTACCACTTTCAGTGTTCCGGGCTGCTTCATAAAAAAATATTAGCATCAAGTTCTGTAAACCGCATGACAAAATTTGTATAAACAACGTGGTCTTGATGAGCAAGCACGGAAGTACCTCTTTATGCTTGATGAGGTCCGATTTAGAGCTTTTCTTCCCAAAAAGTACACTCTTGATCCACTTACCAGGCGACTTACCCATTGTAGAACTAAAGCAAGCAAAAATGGTGTTAATCTGAGAACCTTCGACCATATGGCTTAATAAGAACACAACAGTGCGAGCTCAGATGGAAGAAACGGTTCAACCTATACTCGAATGACCTTTATTATAAAAAGTAACGAGACTACATATAACACATACCAATCAATTCTCTGCAAAATAGTAATAATTGCTTTCTTTGTCCTTTTTATCTGGGATCATTGCGTCTAACTTGTCAAACACAATTGACTCTCAAGCGGTCACATTTCTCTTTCTTTATCCCCCTTTTCCCTTTCTGGACATAGTTGCAATTCGACACCGCAACTGGCTTTTTTTTATTTATGATATAAGACTGTGTACATCTCTCCCTTCATTAGATTGCTGTTAGCCCTAGTTAGATTGAGTAAACAATTATCAAATCACTTCCCGCTTCTCATCAACACTTTTGAATCATGGATCACTCTCCAACAAATGAAAACATCATCATAGGATTCAAACTCGTAAACTTTGATCAATAGTGACAATACAATGTCGACATCAAGTCAAAGCATAAACGACACCACATCAATCAAGTTAGCCTCGTCATCAACAAAATCACCACATGTATATACAACAAATCCACCTCAACCAAACACCATCGACACCGCCGACACCGAGACAAACACCATCGACACTTCAACCATTACAACAACAATCGCAACTCGAAAACTTAACAATGGAGCAGAAACACATTCAGATCTGAAACTCACCAACAAATCAAAACCCTAGAAACCAATCGAACCTGTACACAAAATCAATTGAAACCAAAACAACAACGAATCGCATTGATGAATTGTTCTCAATCGGTCATCGTCGAATCAATGACGAAGAAATTCTAGAGAGAGAAAGTGAGTGTGTACTTGAGAGAGTGATGGGAGCTTGTGGTTGAAGGTAGCGTGATACGCTGCGTTTCATCCGCTTATTTTTCTTATAAATAAACTTTTTTTATTTAATACTGACTGAAAAATCTTTTCTCCGAGAAAATAAATAAATTTGGTTTGTGTGGGATTGGATACGGGGTCCATGGTGGAGTAAATGGGTAAAGTATGGATTGATCGTTGGATCTTTAATTGTTGGATGATTAGGAGATTTGATGGCTAGATGAACGGTTGGGATTCGTGGGACACAGGTGGGCAGTCCATTCATATAAAAATACTATTAAAAATATAAATCTATCCCCCTCATCCACCAAAATAAAAATTTCTTATCTATATAAAAAAAATCTTCTTTTTTGCAGGAATTGAAAATCTTATCTATTTTAAAAAAAGAATTTTTACTTAAATCTCCAATTTCTATTGCTCCAATCTTCTTATTAAATATTGAATGAACTTTCATAAATTTGTGATTAGTCATGCATATACACTTTTCTAAAATTAAGCTTTGCAACTATAGAATGGGACTGATGTCCATGTGATTGGGTTGATATAAAATACTAATAGTTGTTTATGTCTGATAATGTTAAGTTGTATCTGATTTTATACTTCATCCGTCCTCTAATAATTACAATATATATGTATTATATATATATATATATTATTTTAATATGAAATCACGTCTAATTGTCCCGCAACATGTATTAGGTTGAAATATATAATTTACATAACATTGATATTTCACGATAAATTTACAAAAAAACTTGATCGTTGTTGCACTTGTGTCAAACTTTACATCAACACAAAGGTAAAATGTTACGATTATTTTGAAATGGAAGGAGGAGTAATAAGTAACTTGATGTTTAATAGAAAAATAACTTAAAAATTATTTTATTTGATTAAAGATTATTTTGATTTCTCCGTTAAGGAAAAACACAATTTCAAATAACTTATAACTTTAAACAAAAATATACTTAAAATTATATGTAGAAAAATAACAAAACAATCTTCTCAACATCATAAAATGAGTTAAAGTTAATTTTGATCACTTTATATCCAAACAAATAGGCCCTTAGTCGATGAATAGCGAGAGTACAGGACATTCAGTTAGCTGGTTAGCGACATAAAAAATAATTCGATCTCTGATGAATTGTTGTTATCCAGACATCTGACTCACTGTAACAAACTACAAGGAATAAAAAATTATTTTTTAATACTTTTCCTACAAGTTTGCACCGTTTCATCTCTGCTTTTGCTCTCGCGGATTCTACTTTTGCTTTTCGATGACTTTATCTCCGATTCATATTTAAATCATTTATATTTTTGACAAAATAAATAATGATTTAAATGAAATAATAAAATATGATTTATTTTATCTTAAAATATATATTTAAGGGATTTTATTGGAATTATAAAGTTTTTGGATAAGAAATGGATTATTTTATTCATTACATAACAATTTGAAGGACTAATTTAAAATTATGAAAATTTGAATGATTTATTTGAAATTGATTAAGATTTGAGAAACTTAAATCAAAATTGACATCGACACGATGGAATAAAATTTTTAGGGGTTTTCTAAATTGAACAATCAATGAAAAAACACGTCAGGGAAAAAGGCTTAGATCCATACTCTAACTAGTGATCGACCTGACGAGATTTTTGGATCAATGGATGATTGGTACCAATGGTTGAATGGATCATTGAATATTTTTATATTTTTAAAGATATATATATTATGTTTGATTTGTGTTTATTATAAAAAATATATATATTTGTGTGTTTTTTTTATAGAAAAAAACCTAATATATATATTAGTTCTATTAATTAAAAAAAAATATTTATTTTTTAATTTTTGAATTTTAATTTTTGGCCGATTCAACCAGCCGAGTTTGATCTATTTTTAAGTAGGATTTTAACCGAATTTGATCGGATCGAGATTGACCAGATCAATTGATTTGATTTTTTATCAAACCGACCTGATCGATACATTGAATCACGATCCAATCGGTTGAATCGATCGGATCAATGATCCGATGTTTATAACTAGGCTTGGATCCTTGTTGTCACTCCACGCATTGCACAATTGGGATAACTTGGTTTTAGGTTTCATACCCCAAATTGAGAATGCATTTTTATCAGGCCTCAACTCGTCGCCGGCAATAGCGCCGGCGCCGGCGTTAATTGCAACCGAGGAGCAAGATTCAAATTGAAGTCAACATCACTCGAGGTCGGTCAACAATGGCGGACCTATCACTTCTCTACGTAAACTGAACTGAAGTTTCCAGCACGTCGATGTCGCAATCGCGATGAAGTGATCGATGACGTGATTTGAGGAAAAAAGGGGGAAAAGATTAGTTTGTTAGATCTGTCGTCTAGTTGAAGTATGACTCATGATTTCGACTTCATCTCGACACGTATAGTAACGTTTGCAATCGGTATCGTGCGTGTTGGTTTATTTTAAGTAGTTATCATCAGAACAGAAGATGGGAAATACAATCAAGGAACAAAAATGTTAATACAGTTATTGTTGTGCAGTTGTTTGATAACTTTTTGTTCCATTCGTGATCTAACGCTATTTTATGATAACGGTGTAAAATCAACTGGTGAGAAGAGATTGTTCGAAAGTGACTCAAAAAATTGTGAAGATTAGGATTGCAAGAAAGTGAGGTTGTTTGTATTTCTTCCTTTAGCAATTGTCTCCATGTGTTGATTTGTCTGCTAGAAGATTAATGAGTTTTGTCTTTAGTACATTATAATTGGGTGGCCTGTGATGGTTGGCTGAAATCCGTTTTGGGTGGAGGGAAGAGAGGCTATGGGAAAAGTGGTGGAGTTGTGTGTGCTGATTCTTGTTGCTTTGGTTGGTGTTGAAGGTGGTGATGGCGGTGGCAGCAATGGTCGTGGATACAGCAGGGCCGATTTCCCCGCAGATTTCATCTTCGGGTCGGGAACATCTGCGTATCAGGTTAGGGAGTGTTAATATATTCATTGATCAAGGAAGTGTGTCAGTATGATATTTTGGTTTTTTTTTTTTTTTTTGGGTGCAAGTGTATAGAATAGATTACATTGTAGGTAAACTCACGTCCGTTTTGGAGAATCATGCCGGATAGTTATCGCTTTAGAAAGGTTTACTGTGTTATGAGATTGGTCTTTTGAGATTGGACTCACCCCTTGAATTAGTTTTTTAGTGTTGTCGTTGCTCGTGCTAATAAACTAGGTGTAGGGAGGGAAAGGGGTATCTGGAGTCTGATATCGCCGCGGAGGATGAAGCAGATTTGCCTGCTACTGTTAGAATTATAGGATGCCCCCGAGTGACGGATATATGATGTGAAGTTTAGGAGAATAATGTAAGAAGATTATCAAGATTGTGAGGCTTTCTCTTCTGTTAGACTGTTCTTTTAGGATTGAGTTTTATTCTTGGCCTTGTGTAGCACATTAAAGACCATTATGCAAGTGTGGCGGATCTTGGAGTCGGTTAAGCATTTAGTAGAAGTTTGTTGATAACTGTCGAGAAACTTGGGAGTTAGGAGAGGAGTATTTCGTGCTTCATGATGTCCAAGATGAAAAAGCTGATGTAGGACGAGGGAAAAAAGAGGAATTATGATAGATTTAGAAAAAAGAAAGAGGGGATTTAGAAGAAATTAGAGAAGAATTGGAGAAGGAAATCAACACAATATTTTCATTCATTCTGATACAATACCAAAAAACGGTATTTATAGAGAGTGAAATGCAACCAAATGATAAAATTAAAATAAGAAAAATATACCAAATCTTCAATCGTGAACATATCATTCCCAAATCTTCAACTTCACGCCTAAATCTTCAAATGTGTCAATTCCGGATCTAGATGTGCTTGGACTTTCTTCGGTTAAAGACGTGCATGAATCAAATAGTTGTCCGCCATCATTCTCCTCATGTTAGAAAAAATTCATCCTCGAATTTTGAAAAAGAGAAGGATGAGGATCTCTACACAAGCATAAAATAATATGGAATCCCTACAACTCTTCACAAAAAAAATTCGTCAAACAACTTTTGACTCGTAATAATTTAAAAAGCTTATGATGAACTTTTACTTCAAAGAACTCATCTAATATAATATACTCAACATGTCGCGCATCATAACATTTTTTTAAAGATTGATCTTTTTTGTCTCCTACCTTATGTTTTAGATGTTTGTATTTGACATTCCAAACCTTCAACTATAATGTCACTCTTCTTTTCTAAAGACTCAATCAATTGTTCAAATGCTCCATTATTATTCGATGAAAAACAGAATCTTCCGTCATTAAAGCATGATTAATGATACGAAAGTCCAAATCATTTAGATTTCGTAAGCATGTAATTGTCTAAATTTCTCCATAAAAGAAAAAAAACTTGATAAATAGTTTTGATGGTCATAAAATATGTCTAATTTTGAATCATAATAAGTAACAATCGATGATATACCTCACAATTTGACTCCATGTAAAACACATCCAAATTAGTTCACATTGAATACTTCTTAGATTAACTCTGATGTTAATGTTTTCCAAGATATTTAGATGGTTGAGATCACTCAACTAGAGATTAGTTGAGTGATCTCAACTAATCTCTAGAAGAAATTAGAGAAGAAGAAAAGAATTGGAGAAGGAAATAAACACAATATTTTCATTTATTTTGATACAATATTAGAAAACGATATTTATAGAGAGTGAAATACAACCAAAAGGATAAAAACAAAATAAGAAAAATACATCAAATCTTCAAGCGCGAACATTCCACTCCCAAATCTTCAAAACTTCACGCCTAAATCTTCAAATGTGCCAATTCCGGATTTAGACGTGCTTGGACTTTCTTCGGCTTTAGACGTGCGTGAATCAAATAGTTGGCCCGCCATGAGAAGCGGCTTTGATTAGTAGAGCCCCGGGCATTGGAGTGGCAGATTTTGAGGAACATTAACATGTTTCGCATTATAGGATTTGCTAATTATTATGTTTGAGAGTTTTCTCTCATATTGACTTGGGAGAATTATTTCTGATAGTACTTGTTTTGTGAAGGTGGAGGGTGCAGCAAAGGAAGATGGGAGGACACCTAGTATCTTCGACACATTTACCCTTGACGGTAGGTGCATTTCTGCGCTTTTTTCTTGTAGAATCTGTTCTTCCTGCAAGCTATCCAGCCTGTAGTACGTTTCAACCCATGCACTTGATGATACCAATTTTCTGTCTTGAATATATTTAGGCTTTTCTTGAAATGTTATTGTCTAACTGGAGTTGTGATCTATTACAGAAAGTTGGCATGGGGGCAATGGAGATGTGGCAGTTGATGGTTACCACAAATACAAGGTTAATACATCTTCTGTCTTTGCCCTTCGGCAACACTGACACTCTTCCCTTTTTTCATCGTATCTATGTCCTACATATTGCTTCATCGCATTTTGATGCTCGAGAAGGAAATGTTTAGAAATTAAGCATGAACCTATGTTGAATTCCACTGGTCTTTCCGTGTAGTTGAACGGGGTTTGTCTTCGTGAGCAAGCATATTAAGCTTATAATGGGGCATGATTTCATTTATACTCCAAGTGTCTGCACCAGTCAATTACTATCCGATGCTCATTTTGTTAATCAGTTGTTCTAATTAGTCTATGTTTTGCCGTTTTTCTTACCTGGACAGGAGGATGTTCAACTTATGGTGGAAACTGGATTAGATGCCTACAGGTTTTCCATCTCATGGTCAAGACTAATCCCAAGTAAGAATTTTATTTTCTTTAGTTAGTCACTCATATTCATGGAACCAAGATCTTTTGAATTCACTATCTAACTTTTTGTTTCAGATGGAAGAGGACCAGTTAACCCCAAGGGTTTGGAGTTCTACAACAATTTCATCAACGAACTCATCAAACATGGTAAGGAGAAATTCTAGTATGATTCGCTGTTGGATTGTTGATACTGAAAGCACTTATGAGTCCTATTCAGTTGCCATATAATTTCAACCTCTTAACTTGGAGCTGGCTTCTTGCACCAGCTCACTCCTGAGTTTCTATTTGATTAAAGGATGCATTTAGAGTTTTTTTTTCCTGCTGATACGGTTGTGACCATGCAGGAATGGAACCCCATGTGACACTTTTCCATGTAGATTTACCGCAAGTGCTTGAAGATGAATATACAGGGTTCCTTAGCCGGAAAATCATGTAGGGACCTTACTCATTTGTAGAACTTTCTAATTGGTGCTTTTGGACATCAACTGCAGCCTATGATGGTATGAATGCATGAATCTGATGGATCTTTTGTTGTGGAATACAGTGCAGACTTCACAGCTTTTGCCGATGTGTGCTTTAGAGAGTTCGGTGACAGGGTTTTGCATTGGACGACTTTTAATGAGGGGAATATATTTGTGATGGGTGGTTATGACACTGCAGAAACTCCGCCACGACGATGTTCTGCCCCTTTTGGATTGAACTGCCATGGAGGAAATTCCACGACGGAGCCATATATTGCTACTCATAACATGTTGCTTGCGCATGCAGCAGCTGCAAGGCTTTACAAGACAAAATACCAGGTATAAGTTAGGCATTTAATGCTTCAGATTTCCCATCCATAAGTAGAATATACAAGTATAAATGAGAAATTTCATGCTTAAGATTTTTGTCTTATCTGAAAAAATACATATAGATTTTTATGAAGAAAAAGAAAGAAATACATCCACATAATCTCACCAAGTGTGAAATGTGGGAATGACATCCCTGTAAGATAAGATGATTTATACGAAACTTACCCTTATCTTTACTTAGGGAGATTGTTTTCTTATATTCTAGATGTCGAACTCCTGATGTCATGGTTAGGAAAACACCCTGACCTCATGGTGTAGATTTATATGAATGATTGCACATAAATCCCTTATTTTTTCACTTTTGTTTTAGGAAAAAACTTCTGGCATCTTATTGCAATGTCTAGATCCTTTTGGAATTGAGGAATGTGTGAGAGTTTGGTTTTGCTAATTACTAGTTTGTACACCCGTATAGTTATGCACGAGACAAATATAAATGGATTTGATCACTATGAGTTTGTGAAGACGATAGATACTGAGAGCAACCATATAATATGATAGAATTTAAACAACTTTGTTGAAAAATCTATTATATATATTAGTACACAAAATCTTTTGATGGTATGCGATATGTGGGACGCCAAGATATGTGAGACGCCATGATACATGGGACGTCATCCAATTAAATATAAACAATATCTTTACAATGAAAACAGAAATACAGAAAATCTCCCATTACAATAAAAAAAGAACCAAAAAAATCTCCTATTTTCTATCAAAATTTTGAAAACAACAAATATCTTATTACCTATCAGAATTTTAAATTTTTTTAACATATTTGACAAAAAAGAAAAAGAAAACAACATCTTAATTTAAAAAAAGATGAAAAATACAAAAAAAAACCCCTATTATTTAACTACTATGATATATCATAATTTCATTAAATCTATATAATAAGAAATCACAGATGACAAATTACATTCACGATAAATTCTCATAAGTTAACACACAAACATATAGAATGATCATAAATAATTATTGCAGCACATGAACTAGTATGTATTTTATAAGATTTATGAAGATTTTTATAACTTTATACGATATTTATTTTCCTCGGAAAAAATAATTACTATTTGGCTAGATTTAAAATAAATTCGATAGGTGATACATTTTGTAAAAATTAATAGTTAAATCTAAAATATCCAATAAAACTATAACCTCTTACACATTTGTTTAGGGTCTGTTTAGCTGGGTTAAAATTGGTTAAATCATGTTTAAGTCATTTTATATTGGTGGAGAGGGTGTTTGACATTCTTTTTAACGATAACTTTAACTTAAAGATATAAACCATTTGAAATTGCTTATCTCATCAATGGAGAAATCAAAACTGTCAGTTGTTATTGTACCAAATACTAAACTACTTATTATAAAATTACAATCATCTTCAAGTTATCATTATCAGACATCTGCTATATGCACCTATAAACACTTTCTATCGGCCGAGCTAAACACACCTGTAGTTTGTAGTATAGATGTGTCAACCATTTGAACAAAAAAAAAAAAAAAAAAAAAAAGTCTTAACAAGTCCAAGAATTATGGGATTTAAATCTCTTACTCATGCGCACCTTGACTAGGAATTTAGCACCAAAATTGAGGTTAATGTGAGGTTGACAACTAGTCTTTCTAATTTCTAGAGAACGAGTTTTACTTATGAATCAGTCATTTTTATCAAAGATGTCTTGATCATAATTTACTTCTAAAAAATAAATTAATTTTTCTATTTCTGAGGGAAAGTTGTGTATTTTCTCCTCTCCCAAATCCCACTCTAAAGGGGAGTCTTCGGCACTAGTTAAGTTGAGTTGAGTGTATTTTGTATCATTTGAGATGATAGTGTTCTTCCTGCTATTTGGGTTGCAGGCCAAACAGCATGGATTCATAGGAATCAATCTTTTTGCTTTTAATACAGATCCTGCAACAAACTCGACTGAGGACTTAATTGCTAGCCAAAGATTCTGTCACTTCTTTACGGGTTGGTAAGATGAGTCATTTATGTCATGCTTTCAAGCTTGTGTTCATCATCAAACTGTATGCGAGTAACAATGTAACATAACTATCTACTCGAGTTCTCATAGTTGTTATATGAGCATTACTCATATTAAGTACTCTATTCTCACAGTTATCATGGTTCCAGGTTTATGCACCCCCTGACATTCGGGGACTACCCTGAGATCATGAGGAGGAATGCAGGGAAACGTCTGCCGAATTTCACGGAGGATGAGTCGGAGTTGGTAAAGGGGTCGTTTGACTTTATAGGGATCAACCATTACAGCACCTTGTACATCAAGGACAATCCCAAAAGTCTTGAACTGGAAGTTAGAGATTTTCTGACAGACAGCGCTGTGGAAATCCAATGTATGTCACTTTAGTCCACAATTCTGCTTACAATTCAACTAGTGAAACATATACCACTCTTTGTGCATATAATAGTTCTTACAAGATTCCATATGATTTGCAGACTTTGCTGATGGTGCATCACAAGGAGGGGTAAGCATTAAGCATTTTATGTTTCCCCGCTGCTCTACGTATCGACTGTCTCTAATTTTCTGTTTCTTGACATTTTCCATCACAGTTCCCTATCATGGCTTGGGGCCTACAGGGAGCATTGGAGTACTTCAAGCAATTTTATGGGAACCCGCCCGTTTATATTCATGAGAACGGTTCTTTTCTTATTCTCTTGTTTCTGCTTGATTCATGCCGAGTTTCACGGAATCGGAGTCGGTATTTGGTTTTCCTGTGAATCACGCTGTGACATATGAGTGTTATGTGGTGCTAGGTCAAAAGACATATCATAATACTTCTGTAAACGACCCGATAAGAGTCGAGTACTTGCAAGGTTACATTGGGAGTTTGCTCGATGCTATAAGGTATATCTTGATGTGAGTGTCAAGTATGGGCAGTTCATGGCAGTATCTTCGCGTTGGCAGTTCTATTTCAGTTCTGTACATGTGCAGAACTTTGATTGGATTAGGCGTGCTGCTTTAACCTGTTTTTCCTTCTGTACCAAAATATTTGCAGAAACGGGTCCAATGCAAGAGGATACTTCACATGGTCTTTCTTGGATGTGTTCGAGTTGCTGGATGGCTATGTGTCAAGCTTCGGCTTGTACTATGTCGATTTCAACGACCCTGACTTGAAGAGATACCCGAAGCTGTCTCAACGTTGGTACTCCTCGTTTCTGAAGGGAGAAAGGATCAACTTAAGCGACGTTCATGCAGGGAACGATCCAGGTGCTCTACCTCAATAACAATCTCGAAGCGTGAGGTTCTCGTGGAGCTTCACTTGTAGTCACAGGAATGTTGTTACTTATACCAGGGGAAAAACAATAAGAGATCTTCATGTGTTTGTACGATTCATACACGTCACAGGAATTGGTGACGGTCTATTGATTTCAGTTGATTACCGTATTTATTTCAAGTATATCCTATAAAATCTATTGATTATACCAATTAAATCTTTTTAGATATATTAACCTTCTATTTACTTTAACCACATATTCCCTCCATCCTATAGATTTTGCATCATTTTGTGATTTTGGGGTGTTCTAAAACTTTTGTATTTTTATATGTAGAAAATATTATGTGGTTATGAATTAAAATAGATGGAAATGGAAATATTGTGTGTTTTAAAATTAGAGTTAGAGAATAAAAAAAGATAGATTTATATTTTGCGTGCATAATATTCATGCATAAAATATATAAGATGAAGAAAATAATATAGAGGTTTACTATCTTTCGAGTCAGATTAGTATTAAAATTTTCTTTCCCTGCTCGGTTGCTTCTTTTGCTATTACCTACGCTCTATTCAAAGTCATCAATCGATGAAGAAACAATATTTCATTCGTTTTAAAATATTGATAACGATTTGATTCATATGTGTTTTAAACTTATATAAAATTTAATAAAAAAAGAATTTTTTTTTTATGATAATAGAGTTTTATATAGGAAAGAAGATGTTTGGTGTTTTGTAGTTTTGATATTTTTATGTAAAAAATAAAATAAAATATATATATATATATATATATTAAAATAATTTAAATAAATAAATATTATATATATTATGAAAGGAAGAGATTTAATAATTTGGCTTTAGGTTTAATTTCCCAAATTGAAAATGCATTTTCTGTAATGCCTCAACGCCGTAGCCAGAGAGTAACCTCCCCATCCGGCCGCGACGCCGGCGATTTCCCATGACGCAACCGGCGAGGAATCAGCCAAGGAGGAATATTCCGTCTAAATTCTAATCGAAGTCAACATCACATCACTCGAGCTCGGTCAACAACGGCGGATGATCCATCACAAGTGAACCGATGAGTCGTCGATTCGAGCACGTCGATGTCGCTATCACGATAAAGTGGTCGAGGAAAAGGGGGGAAAAGGTTGGTTTGTTAGATCTGTCGTCTGGTTGATGTACGACTCACGATTTCGATTTAGTTTGGACACGTAAAGTAACGTTTCCAACTTGTAATCGGTCTCGTGCATTCTCGTGTCGGTTCTTGAGTAGTTATCATCAAAGATAAGAAATATAATCAACGAACAGAAATATTAGCACACTTATTATAATCAAAGGTTTGGCTTCAAAAGTTTTGATCAAACTATTTATACCAATGAGATGTATTTTTTTGTAGAAGTCCATCATTTTAGATCTTTGACCTTAAGAGTGGAGTAATGCTGGGTCATCTTCCTTGAAAGTTTGTCGGGGTGTGTGATTGAGGTCAAAGTATTCTGAAAGGATATGTGATGGTTTGTTGGACCAATTGTTAGCCTGAAAAGCGGGTCATGATAGCGCAACGGTAACGAGGTTTGACCGAGGCATTACGGTTATTTCTATGTAGTTGTCGATCTTTCATGAATCTAGCACTATAACGGTGTAAATATGTGTATATAACATCTTTTTGATCAAGAAATTAGAAGATTAGGTTTACCTTGACGAAGAAGTGATGTTGCTAGTATTTCTTTTTTAGGCTAATTGTCACCATGTGTTCTTCCTTGCTAGAGGATGAATAAGATTTGTCTTGAAGTACATTATACTTGAGTGGCCTGTGATGGTTGGTTGATATCCGATTTGTGTGGAGGGAGGCGATGAGGAAAGTGGTGGAGTTGTGTGTGTTGATTCTTGTAGTTTTGGTTGGTGTTGAAGGTGGTGATGGACGTGGCGGCGGCGGTGGTCGTGGATACAGTAGGGTCGATTTCCCGGCAGATTTCATCTTCGGGGCAGGAACATCGGCGTATCAGGTGAGGTTACAGAGTGTTCGGTGAGATTACAGTGTTCAGTTTTGCGTTTGATTAAGGAAGTGGATGAGTATGATACGCTTGTTTGTTGTTGGTGGTGTCATCAATGTGCCTATCACGGTGTTGGGAAATCATGTCGGTTTTGCAGAATAATTCTCTGTTTCGGGAGGTTTTATGCATTATAAGATCTTTGAGAATAGACTCTCCTCTCGGATGGGTTTCATTGTGTCTGGTGCTTGTTGTCACGGACCAACGAATTTGGAGTCTGGCCCAAATTAAAGCCCGTGACAAATTGATGCGGCCCAAGTACGCGGCCCATCAAAGAAGGCCCAAGTTTATCCAAGGGAGGTACAAACCTAGGGAGGTGATGTTCTAGAAGCCGCAAAGGCTTTATCTTGGGTAGGTTGGTACCAAAAGTCTACATGTAAATATAGACCATTAAATCGTTTTGATCTCCACCGTTGGTTGTGGATGACAAGTTGTATATAAGGGGATGTTTGGCTCATTTGCCAAACCATCCATCATTGAGTTCAATCTTGTGTAAACCCAAAAAACCCCGAGAGTAATACATTGTGTTTTCCTCTCAAAGCTTGTTCCGAGTTCCCATTTCTCTTACGAGTTCTTACTTAGTTATTTGGTGAGCGAATTAGGCTGAGCTCGAGCGAAGGTGTGAGTAGCTTGAGTGCCGCACGGGTTGTGAGAAATCTAACCTCGTGACATTGTGGTGACAAAACAAACTAAATCCGAGAGCAAGAAGCGGCTTTGCCTGGTTAAGTGAGGATTATAGGATTCCCCTGTGTGACAGATGTTGCAGTGTGCGAAACATAATTAAGTCTAGGAGAATATTATCAGATGATTATCAAGTTTGAGAGGTTTTCAATCCTAATAGACTACTCTTTTAGTATGTGTGCTTCTCTCGATCTTGTTTTTGCTCCATAATGATCATGCAACTGTATGGTGTGATCTTAGAGTCAATTAATCATTCAACACTAGTAGTAGTTTGCTTATTGTTGTTGAGAAACTCGGTGTAGAGGGGGTAGGGGTATTGGTGCATGATACGGTCTGAGAGGAAGAAGCGGTTCTTCCTGGTTTGGTTAGGAGTCCAGGGTACTGGAGTGGCGGATGTTAGAGTGTGAGCCAACAAGGCACATAAATAAGTTTTGCTGAATACGACTGGATGATTATCACTTAAGAGGTTTCTCTGATATTGTATTGGAACATTGGTTTCCGCTAGAATCTCGTCATTATGGTGGGAAAAAAAAACACTAGATCTTGTTTTATATGATGGCATAGTACATGTTTTGTGAAGGTGGAGGGTGCGGCAAAAGAAGATGGGAGGACGCCTAGTATCTTCGACACCTACGTACTTGACGGTAGGTGCATTTCCTGTGCTTTTTTTTGGAGAGATGGTGTGCTTAATTACTGGTAGAAATCTATTCAGCTTGGAAGCTATCCAGATTTTGCTACTGGTTGCCTTCCTTAATGTTTCTTCACTGTTCATGATTGAAAGTTGAACACCTTCCTTTTCTTCCTGCTGTAAAACTGCGCACTTTCGAACACATGTCCTTGCCTGTAGTACACTGCAACCCACGCATATGGCGATGCCAACTTTGTCTTTAAACTTTTTAGCTGGTCTGAAAATACCATTTTTCTAATTGGAGTTGTGAAATATTTCAGAAAGTTGGCCTGGAGGCAATGGAGATGTGGCAGTTGATGGGTACCACAAATATAAGGTTAATACATCTTCTCTCTTTGCTCTAGGCAACGCTGACACTCTTCCCTTTTATGCTCATATCCATATCCTAGATTTGGCTTTATCACACTTTGATGCTCGAGAATATCAAGCATGGTGTTATTTCAGAATATCATGTAGTAGGACAGGACTTGTCGGTGTGAACGTGCATGTTAGGCATGATTATAATAGGACATGAGTTCATTTATAGCGCCAAGTGTATTGACTGGTCATTTAGTCTCTGATACTCATTATGTTTATCAGTTCTTCTGATTAGTGTATTCAGTGCCCTTATCTGACCTGAACAGGAGGATGTTCAACTTATGATAGAAACAGGGTTAGATGCCTACAGGTTTTCCATCTCGTGGTCTAGACTAATCCCGAGTAAGAATTTTATTTTCTCCAGTTATTCGCTCATATTTATGGAACGAAGATCTTTTAAATCGACTATCTACTTTTTCTGTTTCAGATGGAAGAGGACCGGTAAACCCCAAGGGGTTAGAGTTCTACAACAATTCCATCAACGAACTCATCAAGCATGGTAAGGAGATATCCTAGTAGGATTCGCTGTTGGATTTTTGATACTGAAAAGTACTCATGAGTTCTATTCAGTTGCCATATAATTTCAATCTCTTAACTTGGAGCTGTTTTCTTCCACCAGCTCACTCCTGAGTTTCTATTTGATTCAATGACGCATTTAGAGTATTTTCTTTTCTGTTGATGTGGTTCTCTTGGTCATGACCATGCAGGAATCGAACCCCATGTGACGTTTGTGCACGTAGATTTACCGCAAGTGCTTGAAGATGAATATGCAGGATTCCTTGGCTGGAAAATCATGTAGGAACCTTAGTCATTTCTCGACCTTTCTTATTTGTGTTTGGTGCTTTCGGACATCAACAGCAGCCAACGATGGTATGAATGCATGAAGCTGATGGATCCTTTGTTGTGGAATACAGTGCAGACTTCACAGCTTTTGCCGATGTGTGCTTTGGGGAGTTTAGTGACAGGGTTCTGCATTGGACGACTTTTAATGAGGGGATTATATTTATGATGGGTGGGTATGACACTGCAGAGAGTTCGCCACGATGATGTTCTGCCCCTTTTGGATGGAACTGCCATGGAGTAAATTCCACGACGGAGCCATATATTGCTGCTCATAACATGTTGCTTGTGCATGCTGCAAGGCTTTACAAGACAAAATACCAGGTATAAAAAAGACATTTTACTTCAGATTTCCTCTTAAATAACGGGGGAAAACTAGGCATATGTTTTTTTTACCCCCATAAAACTAGGTATAAATTAGAAGTTTCGTGCTTCAGATTGTTTTCTTTTCTCGAAACATGTATACGTCAGGTAGGTTAAAATGAATGATTGCACATAGTTTTGAATTGTGCTTGTTAGGTTTGTTGACTATATACTTGCAGCCAGCCTAAGGATTATGACATGACCATCTCTTACTCATAGTCACCTTGGCTACGAATTTAGCACCAAAATTGGAGTTAATGTCAGATTGACAACCAGTCTTCAATTTCTAGAGAACGAAATTTACTGATTTCTCTTCCTCCGAGGTAAAGTTGTGTACATTCTCCTCTCTGAAACCCGTTCTAAATGGGAGTCTTTGGCATTAGGTAAGTTGAGTTAAGTATACTGTGTATCGTTTGAGATAATGGTATCCTTGCTTCGATTTGTGGTGCAGGCCAAACAGCATGGATACATAGGAATCAATCTTTTTGCTTTTCATACAGAGTCTGCAACAAACTCAACTGAGGACTTGACTGCTAGCCAAAGATTCTGTCACTTGCTTACGGGTTGGTAAGATGAGTTGTTTATGTCATGTTTTGAAGCTTTTGTTCATCATTAGACTGTGTGAGTAACAATATAAAGTAACTATTTACTCGAGTTTTCTTTGTCATTATTTGAGCATTACTCCATATCAAGTACTCTATTTTCAGAGAGTTTAGAGGATTCCTTATCCCATATAATAAATACCAATTCTAATAGTTCCAGGTTTATGCACCCTCTTACATTCGGAGACTACCCTGAGATCACGAGGAGGAATGCAGAAAAACGTTTGCCGAATTTCACGGAGGACGAGTCGGAGTTGGTAAAGGGGTCGTTTGACTTTATAGGGATCAACCATTACAGTACCTTGTACGTCAAGGACAATCCCAAAAGTCTTGAACTGGAAGTTAGAGATTTTCTGGCAGACAGCGCTGTGGAAATCCAATGTATGTCACTTTTGTCTGCGATTCTGCTTACTATTCAACAAGTGAAACATATACCACTCTTGTTCATATAAGAATTTTTTACAAGATTCCGTATGATTTGCAGTCTTTTCTGATGGTGCATCACAAGGAGGGGTAAGCATTAAGCGTTTTACGTTTCCCCGCTGCTCTACGTATCTACTGTAGCTAATTTTCTGTCTGACATTTTCCTTCACAGTTCCCTATCATGGCTTGGGGTCTACAGGGAACATTGGAGTACTTCAAGCAATTCTATGGGAACCCGCCCATTTATATTCATGAGAACGGTTTTTTTCTTATTCTCTTGTTTCTGCTTGATTCATGTTGAGTTTCACCGAATCAGAGTCGGTATTTGGTTATCCTGTGAATCATGCTGGTGACACATGAGTGTTATGTGGTGCTAGGTCAAAAGACGTATCATAATACTTCTGTAAATGACCGATAAGAGTCGAGTACTTGCAAGGTTTCATTGGGAGTTTGCTCGATGCTATAAGGTATATCTGGATGTGAGTGCTAGTATTGGCAGTATCTACGCTTCTGCAGTTCTATTTCAGTTCTGTACATTTATAGAACTTCGATTGGATCAGGTGTGCTGCTTTGACCCTTTTTTTTTTCCTTTTGTACCAAATATTTGCAGAAACGGGTCGAATGCAAGAGGATACTTCGTATGGTCATTCTTGGATGTGTTCGAGTTGCTGGACGGCTTCGTGTCAAGCTTCAGCTTGTACTATGTTGATGTCAACGACCCTGACTTGAGGAGATACCCAGAGGTCACGGGCTAGTTAAATTTGGATGTCAGGCCCGGAACAAAGTCCAATCCAAGATGGTCCAAACCTAAACCCGTGACAATTCCTAAGGCCCAAGAGAAAGGCCCATCCAAGAAGAAGGCCCAAGTTCTAGAAAATTCTTCAAGCTTGTAGAAGATTCTGGAGAATTCCGAAAGAATATAGGACCTTGTAAATATCTAGATATCTTTGTAGAGTATTCTAGAAAACTCTAGGAGAAATAGAGTCTAGATTGTTCAATTGAGTTGTATGTAAGGAGGTGTTTGGCTCATTTGTCAAACTATTTTTCAAGAAATCCCAAACAATGCCAGAGACATCCCGATAAAATAAACCAAACACCTCCTCCAAGAAATCCAGAACAATGCCGGAGACATCCCGAAAATACGAAGTGTTCTTCCTTTCACAAAACTTGTTTCAAGTTATCATTTTTTCTTCGGGTTCTTATTTAGCCATTTCGGTATTGGAGTTAGGCTGAGCTCAAACGAAGGTGATAATAGTTTGAGTGCCGCACGGGTCTTGAAAATCTAACCCCGTGACACAAAACTGTCTCAACGTTGGTACTCGTCGTTTCTGAAGGGAGAAAGTATCAGCTTGAGCAATGTTCACGCAGGGAAGGATCCAGGTTGCTCAGGTTGCTGTGGGAGCTTCAACTTCTTTTAGTCACAGGAACGTTGTTGCGTATACCAGGCGAAGAACAATAAGAGTTCTTAATGTGTTTGTACGACTCATACAAGTCTATAGAAAGTGAGGACAAGTTTATTGTAGTAAATTGAATTGGTGACTGTATTCCAGTTGATTATTTATTATAGTGAGGACAATTAAATCAAATCTGTTGATTATACCAATTAAATCTTTCTAGATGTATTAGCCTTCTATTTATTTCTTTTTATATAAAAAAAACCTTCTATTTATTTGGCCACATAATATATAGATTTACTTTGATCACACAATCTTTCAAGTCAGTTTACCATTAAATCTTCTTTCCCTGCTCGGTTGCTTCTTTTCCTATTACCTCCGCTCAATTCACAGTCATCAATAGATGAAGAAACAATCACGTTGTGATCTGCAACAGAAGGAAAGATTGCATACATGTCAAGTCTCTTCTAGAGGTGATTTACGTGGGTTGTTATTGTTGTCTCTTCCAGAGGTGATTCACCTGGGTGGTTGTTATTGTTGTAATTCACGTTGATCAATGGATGCCACAACTAGGGTGGAGAAGGTCGAGCGAGTGGTGGAGAAACTCGTCCCAGGTCCTTCACAGCCCCGCGTCAAGCGCTTCCTTGCCTTCAAGACCAATGTGATCACCATGTACCACGAAATCAGTGTCGGCACGACCAAACAGTCAAGTAATTACGTCAGAAAGCAAACAGTATGTATCTCACTCGACGAGCCTAAGAGCTTCGCCAAGTGGTACTGTGAGGTTATGTCGGTCTTGGGGCTGTGTTACAACGTAAGGACATTTGATCTTCTCGATAAGATGGTGCATGAAACTTTTATGAAGGATGAAATGTTTCGCAAGGATGAAGACGAATGTGTTTCGAAAAGTGAATGCAGGTGGATTGTGAGGATAAATATCGAGATGGACCAAGAGGAGCGTTTGGATGGTTCTATGGCTCAAAGCGAGGAGGAGACGAAAGTGATGATAGAGAAGATGGTGGACGATTTGCTAGAGGAGTCTTGATTATATAGTGACTTCGTTTAGGCATAGAATTGTAGCACTTCTGTCGTAGGCCATTTAGTTTGCCAGTGATATTTTCGGACTCCTGTTCTCCTTCATGAATCCAATGCATGGATTTGATGTTCCGTTCATGGTTGTCTTAAGAAGCCGATGATAGGATAAGTATTAAAATACGATCATTAACATTATTGGATGATGTCATGATCATCTTGACATGATTATCTGTTAAGAACGTTTGTCGAAAATGAACATAAGAGAGTTCAATCACATCTCTATAGAACTAAGAACTATTTAATAGTACTTGAGAGCCACTCTTATCTATTATGTTAAATATCAATTATCAAGGATTGGTATTGTCGTTACCTCATCGTAACTATTACTTGTAAATTAGGACAGCATTAATGAAGGAGGGACAATGACAACTTGGCTTAGCTTGAAATTCATATTTCTCGCGAACGTCTTTTGAGTGGCTGAAAATGATGAAGATGATGTAGAAATAGAAGCCATGAGTTAAAATTGGTAAATCTAAATATAAACCACCAATAGGCATTTAATCAACCATTCAACCCCTGTCGTGATTCCTACATCATGCATTCCACTTCATTCACAACGAAGCTATAGGGCTCCTGTTCTAGGTAATCTCGTAATAACGTAATGCTTATTGTTCCTCTCCTCACCGGAACGGTCAGTCGAATGTCATTAATTTTCCTTTCGTTCTGTTTTGTTCATATGTCAGAGATTCTTTGTTAATACAACCCGTAGTTCGAACAATGGGAGACACGGACAACGTCGAGAAGGTCGAGGAAAAGAACGAAAAGCACAAGGAGAAGGAACATGGGGATCATGAAAAAGAAGAGCACAAAGGAGAAGAGACCAAGAGCAAGGATAACAAGAAGAAGAACAAGGATAAGGACGATAACAATGATCGTGATGCGAAAGATGAGAAGAAGAAGAAGAAGAGTAAGAACCCTGAGGATAAGAAGGATCCGTCTAAACTTAAGCTCAAGCTCGAGAAAATCGAAGGGAAGTTGCGCGATTTGGAAGCTAAGAGAGAGGAGATTCTAAAGCTCCTTCAAGAAACCGAAACGAATTCTCACAACGCAGATTCCGCTGAAACGCATCCAGTAAAACATGAATGATTAACTTGCTAAGTGGATCGGCCCCTGGTTAGCAAGTTGAGAGAGTCTCCTGTAAAAAAAAATTATTAGATTTTGTTAATGCATTACCTAATTATTTCTATTTCGAATATTCACCACGTACATACATTTTGTACGTAATGTGATGATGTGATCATCATCTGTAGCTTGTATGCAGCGATTTGTTTAAAAAAAAAAAAAAAAAAAAGCACAAGTTGTCATGTAAAACACAAAAACGATGTTACAGAAAATGGATTCGAATCCACAACTATTGTTCAATAGGAGTTCCCTTTTCTCTTCTTGCTTGCTAGAACTTTGGCTAAAACGACACTCACATTTGGGTCCTCCTTGCGGCCACGGATGCACGGTCGTCGTCCGCCGTGCTCCAACCGAGAGTTGCCGCTACCAAACCCCAAGTGATAATCCTGTAATGGAAATCACATTGTATATATGTTGTAATTCATTATCAAAAAAATATTTTCAATATATAAGAAAGATACGATCTATGATTCGGTGAGCCAGATACATTCTGTTACTAAACTTGATATCGTGACGTTATACTTTAAACATAGACATCTAATCGAGCACACCAGTAACATAACATAACATAATATACCATATATACATACATACCTGCATGGAAGAGGTGAAGCAGAAGTCTTAACAGAGCTCTTCGGAGCTGCATTGCCCTTTATTTCCACTGACGACGACGGCGACGATGAACATGAGATTTTGAGATTAGTAGAGGATGATCTTGCAGTGGCAAATATAGATTTGGTTGCAATCGCTGTGGCTACTACTTGACTCAATGTATTAGCCATGAATGACTCAACTCAATGAGATTTTTAAGCAGTTTTGTTTTTGTATTGAGACTTCTTGTAAGATAAAATTTTTGGTTTTGCTTTTGTTTACTCATGAAAAATGAACAAATATGTGAGAAGTGATGGAATATGGTTGGAATGTGAAGGTTTGATATTGGCTAGTTTTGGATAAGGTTTTTTTGCTTGCTTTTGGACTGTTTTGCCATTGCTCTCTGATGGGAGTATTACTAAAAGAGACTACAAGAGTTTGTGAGTTTGTCAAAGGTTCTGATAAGCTTGAGTTCAAGTTCTGGATGAACGAATTGTCAGAAAAAATAACATAAGAAATATGAAGTGATTGGTTTTTTTTTTTTTTTATGTCCGTCAGAAATGTCACACCCCTTATCATATGATTAAGATAAAAAAGATGACTGCCACCAAACCACCTCATATTAACAAACTATGGTAAGAAATTAGAAATTGAATATGAAAAGATAGGTTAGTGAACAGTAGACAGAAGGTGATAATGTAATTGAGTCCAATGCTTGTCACTCCGAAATAGGAATTCAAATCCCTTGACCCTATATCATACAGCGTTACTGTCGAGATGCTACTCGTATACACACGACTATGAATACGAATATGTGATTCTGGACAAATCAATCCCCAAAAGTTATACACCAGCAAACTCATGAAACGTATAATAATACGAAGACATGTAAGACAAGCTCGTCAAGCAATCCAATCACTGGTTGATAGAACCCTGAAGAAGCCCGTCACGGATCTGAGCAGCAACATCACGCACTGCGCCAGGTCCATGAGGGATGAACACAGCAGATGACTTAGATGAAGCGCCGATCTCTTTCATGGTGTCGAAATATTGGGTGACGAGCACCATGTCCATGACATCCTTTGCACTGGTTCCTGGAACATTAGAAGAGAAGCCTAGCACGCTGTCCCTTAAGCCGTCGACAATAGCTTGCCTCTGCCGAGCAATACCCAAACCAGACAAGTACTTGGCTTCTGCTTCGCCCTCGGCTTTCTTGACTTGCAAGATCTTCTCCGCCTCTGCCTTCTCGTTTGCTGCCACCCTCATTCTAGCAGCTGCAAGAATGTGAAGATGCTAAGACACTGAAATATTACGGAAAGAAATAAGCTCACATGAGCGACCCGGATTGATTTGGTTTAGCCTCGAAGAACTTTACCTGCATTGATCTCGTTCATTGCCCGCTTTACATGTTCATCTGGTTCTATATCAACAATGAGTGTTTGCTCAATCTGGTATCCATATGCTGACATTGCCTGCAAAAGTATATGAACATGTTACCACGGATATATATATAAAAAAACCTAATTCAATAGGAAAAAAAGCAGAACCAAAACGAACACCTTCTCAAGCTCTTCTTCCACGGCTTTGGCGATGTCATTCTTTTGCTCAAAAACATCATCCAGATTGAGCTTAGGAACCGTAGCTCTGATCACTACAACAGCAGAAATTGAAACCCTGGTTGATAAGTGTAACCAAAACCAGACCAAAAAAAATAAGGGCTAACCAATTCGATCGTTTTCCCATATATACCATCGAAAACATAGGCCTGGATCTGGGATCTTGTATTGCTCAGCCTGTAGAAAGCATCAGACGCCTTATCACCAAGAGCTCGATATTGTATTGATGCAACAACATTTACGAACACATTGTCCTGTAGAGGATGAATCACACAGAACAATTTGTCATTTGGATCAGATCAGCTAGAAGAACAAGTATATTGGTCCAGAAATTGAGCATAGAGGTGAAGACACATAGAGGGCATCCACACAAGGCTACCACATGAAGGAACATATCGGCATGCTTCTTGTCATAGAAAAATTCGCATTCATGTACGCATTGGTGGAAAGACCCACAACTATTGCATCTTCATCAAAACACAAAACAAGTATTTCCAGAACATGAAAGCTTAGTATGACTGCATCTAACATACTAGAGTAGGAGACAAACCTTGGTTTTTGTCTCGCATCTGACATCCAATTGTTGCACACGAAGCGAGAGAAATCCAGCAACCCGGTTTCCGAGGCACCAAGGCATAAAATGGCATCCCGGATCAAGCACTTCCTCATATTTTCCAAACTTTTCCTTGATAGCTACTGTTGATTGATCAACTTGTATACAACCAAGCAAATTGCCCATGTTTATCTTCAATCTGTTCCACAAAAAAACTATTTTCTTAGAATCATAATCTAGCGCTTCAGCAAATGCTAGATATTTCTAAGCTAGCAAACCAAACTCCGGTCAACAAAAGCAGATTTCACCACATAAGAAAAAGTCAGGACATGGTAACATGGATCATTGGATCATATCTATTCAATAGCAAGATCTTCCTTTCTATTGTCAAAACTCACAAAATAGGCACTTCTGACTGGAGATTGCAATCAAATAAAAAACTAGTGAAGGATGTAATGTAATCTTCGATAATCCGATCGAGAAATAAAGAAAAGACAGTTTAGCAAAGGTACTCAAACAGCAACCAGATCAAGGTGGTCAGCATCACATTTCCGATCATCGAACTGGTTGATTCTACAACCCATCAGCAAGCAATCTCATACATACTCGCAATCGCACTTCTTGTGGATTCATAATATAATCTAGATATCAATAGCATCATAGAATAGGGTCTAAAATGCAGAATTGTACCAAATCCAAATTCAGTACTTCCAAGAGTGAATTCTACCTAAATCAAACTTGTGTCCCGAAAATACGATAACAGAATTCCTTATTGGTAAAGTCAGAGCCACGGTGCTCCTACATCAAGAAGAAGCTGTTCAGACACAAAATCAACTCCACTCTTAATCAAGGATCGAAAGACCCCAAACACGTCATTGCAGAGATACTAGATCATGGATTTCAGAACTGCTTCCCATGAAAGAATATGGATACATATGAAACACACCAATATTCAATCCTTTCAAACAAGAAATTCACACTTGAATGCCGTTTCCCCATTCAACTTCCTTTTGATCACTATACAAACCCAGCCAAAACAATTACACCACCCAAACACCAAGAACATACATACTCGAACGAGATCGTAAACCAAAAAAGAGAAATTCGAAAGGAAGTATAGACGACGCAACAAAGAATAAAATAAAGTAGCTAAAATCTATTAAATATGTGATTAATCACATGAGTATAAGCAATGATGAGATTACCAAAACCAAGCAGAGAACTAGAGAAATTGCAGAAGAAGCTGCATTCAAGCTATCATTTGACAATATAGAACAAAATGCTACACCAGATGTGAACAAGACAAAGTCATGCATACCATCATTATCAGTGGATAAGAACTTGCTTTATTTAATGGAAATTTCTAAAAATCAGATACTTTGACAAGTTGGGGGGCCAATCTAGAACACGACTAGACACCAAGTGGATTCCGTGTTTTGATGCTTTTTCATATATGATATTAGTGGTTTAGGATGCCAATGAATGGAGAGAACTATCCACAGAAACCAAATAAATGGAACATGGGAATAGTAACATCAAGATCAACTTCTAAAACTACATGTACTTTATCGGAACATACTCTAATGCTTCAGCAAACAATAGATGTTTCTAAGCTAGCGTACCGAATTCCGGTGAATAAAAACAGATTTCAGCACATGAGCAAGAGTCAAGACATGGATCATCTTCATCTTCCTCTTGAATAACAGATGTTTCCTTCTATTTTCAAAACTCATAAAAAAGGCACTTCATGACAGATGGAGATCAATCCAATATTGAAACCAGAAAAGAATTGTCTTATAGGATAATCAACTCAGGAAAATAAAGAAACAATTGAGCAAAGGTGCTTAACAAAAAATCTTGCACATACTCAAGATCACACTACCATTTGGAATCATACCAATTCCAAATGAGTGCTGCTCAACTTCCAAGAAATTTAGAGGAATTGAGGCCCCTATATTTGATCCTAATCAAAATATGAGCTTCCACGGCTATATTCTACCCAACTCAAACCCTTGTCCATGACATATCAGGATATGAAGGTATTTTCAAACAAGAAATCCACCACTGAATACCCTTTCCCTTCATCACTTTTACTTTGATCACTAGACAAGCCAAGGCAAAACGATCACAGCAACCGAACACCAAGAACATATATCCTCTTATGATATCACCAACCAAATAAGAGAAAGGAATGATACCAACCAAATTCCAAAGAAAGGACACACGAAATTGGAGGATCTATATATTCAATTATATATTCTTTGCACTTATCCGGTGTGGGTTTCTATTCTCAACGGCAACAAAGAACGAAAAAAAAAAAAAAAACCTGCTAAGATTCATAAAGTAATCGCGTGAATTAACTATGCAAGAAACATGGGCATAAAGCAAAGAAAGGGATTACCAGAACCAAGTACAGAACTGGAAGATTGCAAAAGAAAAGGTTAGCAGTTGAAGAGATAAAACAAAATGCTACACCAGATATAAACAACTTAAAGTCATGCATACCATCATTATCATTGGATAAGCACTTGCTTAATTCAATGGAAATTTCAAAAAGTCAGATATTTTGACCAGTTGGGGCCAATCTAGAACACGACTAGACACCAAGTGGTTGCCCATTTTGATACTTTCACCTACAAATATGTGTGGTTTAGGAGGATGACTATGACTGGAGAGAACTATCCACTTAAAAACAAATAAATGGAACATGGGAATGGTAACACCAGGATCAACTCCTAAAACAACGTGCACTTTATCCCAGGAACGAGTAAAAAGGGGCCCAACTTTGCCCATATTGACCACACTCAGGTCAAGAGTCGAGCATTTTGGTCTCTTGATCTGTTTGGACAAGTCTACGTAAGAGATTTCCTCTTCTAATGAATTACTCGGCAATTACGCTCCTTGAATCTCATCATGGGGCAAAAACAGGAGCCTGTGAACTAATATGCTTTGCCTATTCACAAGAATTCGTCAATGTCAACCACAAGAATCAACATTCCTTTCGAGTTTCGACATTGCCAGTGAACTAAATAAAGGAATACTCAACCGGGAGCGGATCATCCACAATACAACAACGATTCAACATTCGAAACTATATGCGCTAATTGACATAATCAGCTACGTAGTTCTGTTAAACATTGCTAGTTTCATTTAATAATATAACATGGTAAATTACACTATAAAACAGATATTCAAGTATAGAATTCTACCCATAGTTATACGTACAATACAACCACCTCTCAACACTCTGTCCTTTCTACCGTCGGTTTTGGATACTTATCACAAACCTTAGTTGGACCAATGGAAAATCGACAGATAATAGACAGAGTTCCCACGCAACTGCACAACCCATCCATCGTCCCATAAGACGTACACTAATTTGACTTTTTATACTATTCAATGTGAATTTTAAGAATTTCTGTTTTATCATGTAAAACTGTCCTACGCCATATCATCAATCGCAATTCAGCATTCGCTCATCAGAATCTAAATACTACAGCGAATCACAACATTCAACTGAAACCCCCAAACAACGAACACACAACTTTTTAGAAATCCAAAAACCTAGAGTATAGTTTGATTTATACCACAGCGATTTCTGGTCACAGTCGCAAGCCGTCGGCGAAGCGATTCGATTCCGACGGAGAATCTCGGAATCGAAGAAGATGAAGTCGCTGATCGGAATGTGAGGAGAGCGGCGGCGATGATTGGTGACTGTGAAGGCGATTTGTTTGGCGGTGGGCTTGGGGGGTTGTTGGTTTCTAGGCTGGGCTTTTGTTTGTTGGGCCTGTGGTTTTTGAGTGGGCGACGAATGTTGCTTGTTGGGTTTTTTATTGGGCCTGTAAAAAAATATAAAAATATAAAAAGTCCAAAAAGAAAAAACACTGGATAGTTGGAGATGCGGGGTATCGATCCCCGTACCTCTCGCATGCTAAGCGAGCGCTCTACCATCTGAGCTACATCCCCTTCTTGTTAAATCAATGACTGTTAAATAAATCCCTCTTAAATCAATGACTGTTAAATGCTTTCGCTTTTTCTGCATTCCAAAATGATGACGTTTTGATATTAAACTCACAACTATGACTTTACGCGAATGTACGGTGAAGAATACTGTCTCCGTTTCTTAATAATTAAAATATTATATAATAATTATATTATTTATTATATATTTTGATATGTTATTTATTAATTAATAAATAATATGATGCGTATGTCATTTTGTTTCAAGATTATAATTCGTTACATATAATATATTTGATATGTCACGACAAATTTATAAAAAAAAAAATATCGTTTGTTCGTCTCACAAATCATTCATAATATCATCATTTTTTTATGTAAACAAAAAATATAACTTTTTTTGAGACGGATAAAGTATTTATTTTCGAGCATTTCCCATCATGCCTTTGTACAATAAATCAGAAAATGGTATGTTCAACTTGGCATCACCTCATTCATCCGTTTTCTCAAAATGGATATGTGGTGCAAAGATTACTCAATAGTATATTACAATCATTTTGCTGTAAATCTAGAAGTTGCATGATTCTTCATCCATATGCTAGAACTCGTTGACAATATTCAATATGCAACATGTATACAAGATACATTCAATTGGTTCCTTATAAAATAAAAAAGATGCATTGAATTGGGTGAAGCATATCATATAAGTCAATGTGCAAAAGTTTTAGCCTAGAATATCAAGTACAAAAGTTTTAGGCTAAGTACGCATGCAGGCATTTACTTACATGATAATAATTCTTAGGTCAACGAAACTCGAAAAAAGAATGTATCATAGCTTGGAATTTGGAGGACATGCCTCCATTGGATAACCTAGTTTATGGCATAAGAGGGTAAGGTTCAAGGAGTTCAATGAATAGTTCTTATAAGATGGAATCCAATTTATAAATAACATTTCTATTTAGGGAAAGAAATTGACGAAGGTTAACGTTAGTGACGTTTTCAATTTTTAGAGATAAGTTCGTTGGTGTCTCCAATAATCTTAGACACCATATCACTCATCTTACCCTTTGATATCATTTTTCTTTTTCCTAATCATTAAAGATAATGGATAATCTCGTCATTTATATGATATCGTCTAAGAATATTTGTCATTGAGTTAGTCTTTCGTAATTATTTCTTACTTTTAGTAATCAATAATGATCATAAGTTTCAAAAAGAAAAGTTGGAGGAATTGCATGACTATATTTCTAATCTACCCCTTTCATTTTATTCAAACTTCTTTCAACGAAATAGATTTCTTACAAGTATAGAACTAATACATTGGGAATTTTGAGCAGTTGAATCATTGGCCTTCAATTTTAATCAGCAAATTTAATACCATATAGTCCCACACTATCATCAAGTGTCTTAAACTTTTTTCTCTTTTTATGGCTAAACATGAATTCATTAATCAGTTTGTTAGTATTATCTTGTCTACTTTACGTGGATTTAGTATGATTGAGCTACGAGTAACATCATCTAACTAAAGTTTCAAGTTCTGCAAGCATGATAATATTCCAAAAATAAAAGCATCAGTCTATTGCTATACTCCACCCCTCTATATATATTATATCTCATGGTTACCGTTTTGATATTAGTCAACATGTTCCATGAGGAGTGTTGTTCCTCAATCGAATGCTTCAAAATAAGAACTCTTTCCTGAACATGTTACATTCACTCCATCAATCAATATTTGTGCCACGGGATCCTCGTCACAATAATTATACAATCCGATACTAGAGTTCTCTGATAACTGAAATAAAGGACATTGATCGATTCAATCATATGAAAACGATCCAAAGAATCCCATCATATATCGATAGGTCATAATAACTTAACAATTTGATATAAGAATTTTCTTATATCTAAACTAAAGGACACTGATCGATTCAATTAGATGATATCATCAATAAAGATAACAAAAAACAACGATTTAAAGAATCCCGTAGTTGGCAGAATCTTAATAATACGCGGTGATAGCATTAGCTCATACTTACCTAAACAATTAACCTTTGATCACCCATATAAAACACAAATTCCCCTCACTCACTTCCCCTTCATTTCCTACACCACCAAAAATCTCCCAAAACAGGAAGGAAAAAACTCGACCTCTCCTCTTCTTCTCCATCACTCAACTCATCCTCTCATCATCATCATCATCCCCTCAATCTTGCTTCAATCACCATACCCAAGAACCCTAATCTCATATCATTTCCCCTTGTTCTTGAGTACACAAAAGTGATGGGACAGATAGGTGTGAGTGGCGCAAGATGTTCACACACCTCACACATAACTGAGATCATCATAACCAGTTTCTTTCGCCATAAGCTCTGATTCATATCCAATCCATCAAGTCATCCATTCATTCGCTCGCTTTCGCCGCTTAATCAGTTCAAAGTTTCAGTCTTTTTGAGTACCCAGATGATGGTTTCTTGATCAGTTTCCACAGAGTTTGTTTCTGTTTCATTGGTGGCAGGACAGGAGGTGTGATAATGGCTGGCGGCCGCGGCATCGGGGGATTATATGGTGGTGGGTTTGGTGTTAGTGGTGATGTTGGTTGTTGGTTTGATGCAAAGGGTGTTTCTTCTTCTTCTTCTTCTTCTCTGCCTCTTGATGGGTTCTTTGTCTCTGGGTCTTCCTCTTCTTTCTTGGGTATTGCCTCTTTTTCTCTCTTATTAATTTGCAGTTTTTTGTGGCTTTTAAGTCAATGATTGGTTATATATGATACAAGTTCTTGGATAAATTGGGCTTCTGTGTGGGTAAGTTATACTTTGTTGATTGATTGATTGATTGTTTTGATCATTAGTAGTACTTGGTCGATCACATGATTGTTGTGATCATCGCTAGAACTTTGTGTTCATGATGAATAATAGCTTCATTTTTGTCGTTGATGTGTTGGGACTTCCAATTTCCAAGGGTTGATTCCACTGTTATCAGATTCTTTAACTCTTTGTTGCGTGTCAACAACACCCAGAACAACATACGTAGATATGATATGTAAGAAAAATCCACGGAATTTATGTCACAACTAGCATAAGAGACGCTAGAGTGAGTATTTTGTGTAACTATAGGCCTATGGCTTGATTAGGCTATTCTTGTCGAAGATTATATGATTTTTTCTTGCTTATTGGGATCAAAAGATGAACCTAATGCAAAAATCTGACTAGAACGGTGTAGGAAGAGTAAATTGCATTGACGTGTTTTACGTCATAGAACACGAGACACTGAGTATGTGACCAACGGACAAGATTCGTCCGTCTTCCCTCAAACAAGGATTGATTCATTTTGAAAAGGAATAGAGACTGATCCAATTCAAGTTTAAGGATAAGGCCTAGGTGGTTGTTGCTTTCTTCATGTTAAATCCTGCAGTCAACTTGTTATCCTGTTATTCTACTGTGTAAATATTCTTCTTTTTCTTATTCTCATAGATCTGATTTGATGTTGGGTACTTGTTCTTGATTGTGCTTATTGCCACATAAGAGTTCTTTGCTGGAGGGAATGTTAAAGGTATCAAATACCCCATATTTTGGCTACAGTTGCTTGCTGGTTTGTTTGACACAGATTAGTGACAGGATATGTGAAGTTGCTTTAGATGGGATACAAAATTCCAATCAAAACCCCATCTACCTGTAGAAAAAATTCCCATTGAAGTCCATCGTTTTGAATAGTCTTTCGCTCAACATGTGGGAGGAGGATCTTTTCTTGTTCCAAAAGGGACAACATCCTCTTGTTGACGATTATTTAGGCCGTTGGAGTTCATTAACTATGTTAAAAGAAAAATCATAAAAAGGGGGTGACATACTAAATGGACAACAAAGGATCATGTCCCTGTAAATTTTAGCGTACTGTAATCGTGTGTTGTAAATAGGAGCCTTTGATGCCGGATATAATCTTATATTCGATATGAGCCAGTAGCCCCTTGCTGCTTTTAATTCTGTAATCGTGTTGTAAATAGGAGCCTTTGATGCCGGATATGATCTTATATTCGATATGAGCCAGTAACCCCTTGCTGCTTTTAATTCGGGTTTTGTTTAGGCTCAACTTCCATGGTTATTTTTGATATTCTATGAGTTTATAGAGTCTTTTCCTTTGCAAGGTAAAGCTGCAAGTTACATTTAATGTTCGATCTTCGAAACCTTGTGTAAACTAGAGATTTTGGCTCTATTGAAGGTTTAATATGATGTGAGACAACATTGCGTTGTCTATTGTATGTTTGGTTCCGTTCAGGATCGAGTCCCATAGTTAATTTCGAAGATGTGTGTGGTAGAAAGAGATCGGATAGATCGTTCTTTGGTGGGTTTCCAGATGAAACTGGTGATGACGATTTGGATGACTACTTTCACCATCCGGAAAAAAAGAGGCGTCTGACTGCCGAACAAGTCCAGTTCCTTGAGAGGAGTTTCGAGGCCGAGAACAAACTTGAACCTGAGAGGAAAGTCCAGCTTGCCAAGGACCTTGGGTTGCAGCCTCGGCAAGTCGCCATTTGGTTCCAAAATCGTCGGGCTAGGTGGAAGACCAAGCAACTCGAAAAGGATTTCGACGCTTTGCAAACTGGCTACGACAGCCTCAAGGCTGACTATGAGAATCTTCTCAAAGAAAAGGAGAAACTGAAAGCTGAGGTATTTTTTCCTGTTTCCTGGTTTTTCTGTTTCTCGAATCATGTCCGACTCTCTTGAATCATCTGGCATAATTCTATCTTTATTCTTCTTTGTGCCATTACTTTTAAGCCCTACTCAATGTAAGAAAACGTGAACGGTCTAGGATGTCGCCACCTTGTGGCCAGTGACAATGTTCATAGAAAAGCCGGGGTTCCGAAACAAACCAACAAAGTGAACTGAATGAGATTCATTACAGATAAATAATAACAACTACAATTAGATGGTACAACGAAATATTGTTAAAGTGACAAACTTGTAATTGTAAAAACCTTAATACATATTAGCTCTGTCCGACAGCTTATATTGTTTCACCGGTTTTAGCAGCTGGCAAAATAGATTATTCGATGCCTAGCCATCTTCTTTTTTAGAGTTGAGTTCTGAGGTGAGGTAGTAAAAATTTAAAAGACCGTAAAAATTCGGCATAGTAAGAAATGCATCAGGTTGTTTCAGTAATCGGATATCGCATAAAATTGCGAATCGCTGTTCAGGTTCTTCGTCTCACGGACAAGCTGCACAAGGAGAAAGAGGAGGAACAATCGGAGCCATCAAACATGTATTTCAATCAACCTGAAACACCCCAACAGGAGCTCATTGTTGGCTCTACTTTGGAGGATGACGATGCTCCACCGGTTGTTTCAGTTCTTGCTGTCAACCACGAAGACCTGAGCTCTACTAAGAGCGACGAGCTTGACTCGGACAACTTCTGTTATGTTGACGCGGGGCACTTATCCTTCGTGGAGCCTGGTGATTCTTCTTATGTCATTGAACACGAACACTCTGATATATCACAGGACGAGGAAGATAACTTGAGCAACACGCTCATGCCAAACTGCTATCTTTTCCCAAAGATGGAGAGCCCCGGAGATTATCCTGAATCTCCTGCATACCCTGAATCGCCAGCATACCCTTGCAACTCTGGACTTCAGGTCGAAGACCATGCTGCCTGGTTCTGGTCTTCCTAAGAGGATATCTTTGCTGTATCCACGGTGAGTCGTTTGCACTATTCTCTAATTCTACGATCCGACTTCCTGTAAGTCCTCCTCTTATGTTACAAGGTAGAATCTCGATCCTGACTATCTTGATGACTATCTGGATGTGTTATGTTGTGTCCGCTTTTATATTCCCTACTATGCTAGTATTAGATAATAAACTGTTCAGTCATTGACACCTCAAATAACTTGATGGTGGATTTGATTTGTAAATTGGAAATGTTGGTGTTGCTCCACCCAATGGTGTCTTGTCCATAGTTGAGGGCACCTTTAAGTTTCTGTTTGAGTTTGTGGAACCTTTTATTTAGTGTGTGAATGTAACTAAATAAATCCTTGCTGCTACAACGTTTACAATCCTTTATGATATGATTTGATTAAGATATATTACTATTTAGTTATGAACTCTTATGGACTTTTCCTTGGGAATTGTTCTCGGAAAGAGAGAGGATCAGAGAATCTAGTATTAGTGATTTGAGATTACACTAGCGCCAAAACTTATGAAGTGGATGCAAATACTATGATAAAGAGTGGGGCTTTTCATACTATTTGGGAGCATAAGTGATGTTGCAAGCACTGTGCCATTATAAGAATTTGCCTCCCACTAAAGTGATGGTGAATCTTCATCCTTTCACGCACCTTTCAGTTTTTTCTTCACATTTGTGGGTTCTTCTACAATCTTCTCATGATAGAAGATTCGATCCTCGAATCATTATCGGACGTGGGTAACAGAACCGTGTGTTAAAGATACAAATATGTTCTACGATCTTGTTAAAAAACACAAACCCTGGGTGTTCGAAGGATTAGATGACATAACTACCCGTCGTGTTATTCCAATTTATTAAGATCTTTTTGAGTCATTTTAACCTTCTGCTAAAGGTGTGATTGCGTAAATTTGTGTAAGAAGTTTCGTTGATCTATCATAAGAGTTGTATCATGTACGATATGCTGATAGCAGTATAGAGAGGTTAGTTGTTTGGTGATAGGGGAGACATGGAGACAATTGCAGCTTCTTATGTGGATATATATTTTTGGCATATGCTATGCACATACGTTTGTGATGGCATTGCTTTGTCAATGTCAATGAAATGGTACCATATTTGATAGCTTCCTTCGAGGTTCTTACTGCCAGATAGTGTGATGCCAAGAATGACGATGTTATCATCAATATTTATCGATAGTTTAATCGATTCTAGGGTATCTCAACCTGATCAATTTTTATCTTGACTTAAAATATCAGTAAGTTTAGATTTGATACATAGTCAAGTTCTCAATTGTATACGGTAATTTATTAATCGTTCTGATGAGTCACGACGTATGCATAATGTCGATCTTACCATATAGGGGGAGTCATTTTTGACAAAAAGGAGCTTTCTAAAGTCCATTCTTAATATCTTATTACTGTGGATAATTGAGCAGCATTTTCTTGACTAAATCTTATACGGCTCATTTTGCCCGTAGAGGGTGACATGGTGACTAGGGCCTTGTCTATTGTGATAGCTAGCTTAATTTATACACAACTTGGTTTTTTTTGGGAGCATATCACAAGTCAATTTAACTTTAGTGATTACTTGATACGAATTGAATACGGTTGTTTGGCTAGGTTCATACAAAGTTCAACTATCGCCATTCGATGAGTCCATATCGACTATGTTATCATATGACTTTGTTAAAAACAAGCAAAATCCACCGGGATTGTACACATTGTTCTAGTGGTATATTTTGGTTAGTATTTCTACTTCCCTATGTTAGAATTTGTATATTTGGGATTGAAAAATTACGCGACAAGTCTATACAACAAATATCCAAATATTTTTGTCACATACATAATCTGTAAAAGATAAGATGTATACAATCTGATTCATGTTATAACAAGTAAATAGTAGAGTTTATTCTAAACGATCACATAAATTACTCTCTTTGGTTTTTGGGTGACTTATCTATGAATTTGATCCTTGAGATAATAAGTCAAAAGTATTAATCTTTTTTCCAACAAATTTGCTTTCAAAAGACAACCCCACCAAAACCATCATTCTTTAATTTCTTTTCATCCATCACATTGGCTGTCACAGTTTCTTCAACGAAAAACATGTCGGTATACTTCTATGCTGGAAAATGACTTGTTAAAGATATGATATGACAGCGAAAACCATTAATAAGTGCAATTGGGCATGGGTAATGACAAGACCATTATTTTATCATTATAAAATTAAACTTGATCATGGTTGAATACTCTGTTATGTTGATCATGATAAGCGGTTGCAAACATTATATATATGGGGAAGACACAGAACTCATTACTTTCTGGTACGTTGCTCAAATAGCAAATTAGCAATACAAGCTCGACGGTATGTCATACACGTTCGAGCATATATGCGATATGCTAAGAAACGGAGCAGCAACAGAACCTGCACATAAGGGTAGCGTCCAACACGACAGAGCTGTTGCATCTAAGCGATTGAAGCGTGCTAGCGTGTTAGCGTGTTTATCCACCTTAACGCAGGTGCTGGTTGGAGTGATATTCAGTTGAATGACAAAATGATCTACAGTCAGCAACAACACATAAGATCGATCACATTCTTGCGCTTCAACACAGCTCAAGCCCGAAAGCTTTTCATGTACAATCGTTTACTTGAACCGAAAGAGAACGAGAAAACTTACCCAGGATTATCGTGATGGTATTGAAGCGGACGATGATATCAACAGAAGTTTCTTGGTCTCGGCCAAAACTCCCACATCGCTTGTCAGATAATTCTGACACTAGCGTCTGGCCACGTCACTGCGACGATATCATCAACATTGAAGGGCCAAAAAGAATAGAGGCCCGGCAACGTCAAAAGCTGAAATAGCATGTTATTCCTGTTAGTAGTGAAATAGTAGATGACAGGAACTTCTCAGTAGCACTTTCTTCCTGCATGGAAAATCAAACATTATGTGAAACTGGGATCATCCACAATCTTATATGATAAGCATTTCAATCAATTTTTTGAAGAAAAAAAGAGATCAAGGATCAAAATCGGTTAAGTGTAGAGCTATCTTGGAGTGGTGAGTCCGTAAACGAAAGCTGATTTAAAAGATCCTCCGGATTTACGGGTTATTCGGTTTACCAAATATTATGTGCAACAATCATGCTTCAACTACGGCTAGATGAAAGAAGCAGACATCACTTTTTTCTTCCAAACATTGTACGTCAGTACCCCCACATTCCACTCTCTAAACCTAACGAGTCGCTGAAAGTCATTCACTGGATTCATCATTGAAGCCACTCATACTGAAGCGAGGACTGAAGAGTGCCCAAAGGAAAGGTGTTAAGAGACCTGCTTATAATATGGCCGTTCAGCTTTTTGTGTGTCAGATCACTGCAAGATAGAAACCATTCAAGGTGAACGACGAGGATTCAAATTCGTCTGTCCACATCCAATATATGCTAGACGTATCCAACACAAAATTCAAGTGATCAAAGTCCCAACATGTCGTGCAAGTCACCGCGTGACAGTACAGGGTACATACAGGATACCGGCAAGGCACCCTGTCGAGGTATAGACTGTATAGTGAATCAGAGAACCATGAATTACAGTGGAACATATAAGTCAGTGGAAATAATAGCGTGCGACTATTTCCTAAGTAACCTAACAATAACCATAACCATAACCATAACAAGTATTTGGACTATTAAGTATTAACCATAACAACTATTAAGTATTTGGACTTAATAGCGTGCGACTGACTACATAACCATAACAAGTAACCTAAGTGTTCGCGTGACACGGACTGGGCTTGAAACATGGGCCGATGCGAGGCCCAATCCAAGAAAGGCCTAAAAAGCTTAGCCCAAGTCTCCGGAAACTTCTCCACGATTCTACACTTTTGTAGAAAGGTTAGGGTTTGCTAGGGTGTGCTAGAGAAATCTAGAGACTTCTTAGAAACCCTAAGCTTAGGAAGATTCTAGACACGGGGGTCTAGAACCTTCCTTGGTTGTGTATATAAGGAGGGCTTGGCACATTTGCCAAACCATCCACCACATCCACCAAATCCAACAAACTCAACATCCACGAGCATTGTAAACACGAGAGCAATACAAACAACCAAGTTCTCCAAACACTCAAGTGTGCCATTCTCATCTTTGTTAGCGTTCCCACGAGTCTTGAGCATCATCTCAAGAGTGAAAGGCTGAGCTTAGACACGAGACGAGGGTGTCTAGGTGCCGCACGGTCTTAGCGAAACAATAAGCCCGTGACATCGCGGCATGGGCCGTCTATGGGGCAAGGCAAGATGTAAGTTGTCCAATGTCTGATGCAAGTGATAGATAGACTATTTCCTGAAACTGGCTGCACAATCGAGTGCTTAAAATGGTAACTAATGCGACACCACTTAATACGCCTAAACAAGCATTGAATCAAATTACACATTGTTGTAACAAAATCAAAGGTACCTGTCGTCATTGTGTGTGTGAGTTGACTCCCATGACGTCAAACATTAAGGGATTATAAATTAGATTAAAACAATTCTATTTTATATGACATCAACTTATCTCATCATTATTTTTTTCTATTTTTTCTCCCTTTTACCCACAAAGACAAAAAAGTCATTACCGATACTACTCAGCACACATATATGAATTTTCAAATCGGATCAAAATATTTCAATTAAATTATGACAGAATAACTTATATGTTCAACCAAAGTCCATTAACCCTAGCATTGCTGTATCAGTCTAGGCTTCTGAGTTCCGAATTGAGACCCCACGATATACATCTCAACCTCACCAGACTCAACATCAATAAAATGAAAGAGGGTAAGTAGTAACACAAATCAATCAGGATCGAAGAGACATTATAGTGGCGAGAAAGATGAAGCTGATATCGAGTACGGATTCTTCGATGAGTTTTAAACGGAGATCGAACAGACGAACATCTTTGTCTGCGTAAACGGAAGGGGAGAAGCAGATCACAAACTCTAACGTAAGAAGATGGTTGCGGCGAAAAAATGAAAATATTACTCCCAGTCGAGAAAAAATAAAAATACAACGATTATTAGTTTCTCCTCTAAATTAAGTTGTAAACTCTGATATTATTCTCACTACAATAAGTATACGATTAATATTTTTTCTTTTTTTAAATGAGCATAATATAATATTTAATGTGAATTTTATTTATAATGTCATATACATTTTGATTTTTATAGTTCACAACATAAAATTGCAATAAACATAGCATGATACACAATCATTTACAGAGATATTATTTACAATTCATGCATATTAACATGTATTAAAACATAAATTAAAACTACAATGGATATTTTTATCCAATTTTCCCAGTATTATATGACATGTAAAAAACCAAGAGCAAGATGTCTTCATTTATACGACATTGTAATTTTTCTTGAATAAAGAGAGCACGCTTTACATGTGAGATTAGAGATAAAATGGTCCAAAGAGGGACAAAGTCCAAAATAAAAATAAAAATAAGAATGTTAGATTAAGTAGGAGTAGTTGAGATTAGAGGATGAATAGGAAGGGACAAAATCCTCGTAACATCAATTTTTCATTTATAAGACTTGGACTAGCTTTTTATTTCTCCCTTTGTTTTATAAAGGAAGATAAGAATTTGATTTGAAAAATTATCCAGACAAACTTGATCAACAATACAAAATAATCCAATATTATTTTAATCAAATTTATCGTGAAAGAATTATATACTTTCATGAGATCAGGCATAACTTATAATGACCGTGGTTGTAAGATCATCGACATTATTAATAATAAAAACGAAATTCATAAAAATACTATTGAATAATAACGTTTTTGAAATGTTGCACATGGGATTGAGAGAGTATGTACTTACGAGTTGAGTCTTAATTTCGTACATTCACATATGTTGACTCTCTGTCTCTCACTCTTTTTCTTTTTATCTTTTTTTTTTTTTAAATAGACATATATCTACTCTCTCGGATAAGATATTCTTCGTACCTAGTAACGTAGATGGCAAATAGTGGGAGCCCAGCTATGAGTAAATGTTACAACATTTTGTCAACAAAGAATAAGAGATTGGAGGCGAAGTTATTACTCGACATAACGATAAATAGTCCGTCTTTTACAGGATAGGATAACCCAAAGCAATGGCAGCACCCTGAAATGAACTCAATAGGAAACGTATACTTTATTTTTTTTTTTTCCGTTCTTATTCTTTATTAAGAATACATATTGTTCCATTCAAAAAGATTAAAAAAGAAAAAGAAGAAGAAGAATACATATTGTTTACTCATCATCTTTCTTTATCTCCTCGACATATATATATTATCTTCGTTTCATACACAAATGTAATGTTGGCTTAACTCGGCAATAAAATTATTCAAGTTATTAATCATTCACGGGATGATCAATTATCGTTTTACATAAAATTATTGTGAAACAGTAATGATAATTTAAAATATATATTTCAATCCTGGATCAGTAACGTAATTTTGTTACGTCGTTAAAACAAATAACGAATTTTTTCAAAATAAATATTGAATAATACAGTAATTATAATATAATATTTTTTATGGAAGGGGAAGGAGTAGAACATATAATTCTCGTCATTTCGGGGCCGAGAGTCGACAAAATCATTATGCCTTTTCTAGTTGTCCATAATCTAAACGTTGTTATCCTTTAGATTAAGCAGTTATGCACCAAGAGTTGTGTACAATAGACTTGGAAAAAATGTCATTTTTCTTGGAATAAAACAAACGCTGTATTTATATTATATATCTTTCTTTTCATAATATATAATACTTGTATATTTGTACCGTCCCAAACATATGAAACATATTATATTTAGTAATATTTTAATATAAAAAATATCAAAATAATCAGTTACAATACATCCACAATATCCTTTCATAACTGTTACAGTAAACCACACTATCATTCTTCATGAAATTCTATACAAAAATAGAATACACACATAATTCGCGTGTCAGATCAAATCGTTGTCTATATTTTGAAACGGAACATGAGTTGCTATAGTGTTATATCTTAGCTCCATCATGCATGCATCTGCTGATCCTGAAATGAGATGCTATAGTGATATGTCCTAAATGTCGGTTGGATCATATGCCCTAGTGATATACTCGTGTATACATCGTACATCAATAATTTAATCATATGATCTAACTTTACGAAGAAAGGTTAGTTTCGTGATAAACAATTCTTTCGTTTTAATCATGTTCTCATGCATTTGACACTTAACATAGAAAACAATTTAACACGGTGTAAATTTCATTTCATCCTCCTGAATATTGTATGGATTGTTTCTTGGTCGTTTTATTTATGAACTCGAAAAAAGTTGTTCTAATCACAGTAAGTGCATTGTATCTTGGAGGACGCAAGGACGGAGGACCCCTTTTACTTTTCCCCTAAAAAGCCTAAAGTTTGTGAGACCATCCAAATTTGCTTTACAGCCCAAAAAAGAATCCTATACGTCCGATATGTTGGTGGCTTATTATATAACATGAGTTCACTGCCCTTCAAACTCTAAGCTGCCCTTCAAACTCTAAGCCGACCAAACAGTTTGGTGAGTTCATATTTTCATTGGAACCAAGATTTCACTGAAAAGCCCTCATAGGTTGATAGCCAATGCCCTTACCTGAAAAAATCATCTTCTTTCATTTTTCCGAGAAAGATTTGATATGGAAACAAACCCATGCTTCCCCATTCTTTGAAAGGTTCTGAAAAAAAAAAAAAGAAAAAAAAAAGAGGCTGTGCAACAAAAGAAAGATCAAACTTTAAGCCAACCAAACACATTCGCACAAGCGTGCAGAAGTCAAGAGAGATAGTGTTAGACATAAACCGAGAGGTTCGACAAGAAGATGGCAGATCCTAAGAACGAAGATACCGAAAATGGGTCATCGGACAGTAAGATTGTTCATAGAGGAGCCAAAGTCATTCCACTCATTATTGGTATTACGACTAACTGTATAATTAGTCCATGACAAAAATATCTGGATTGTTGCTGTAAATTATACATACCTATGTAAACAATTGACGATATTTGCGTCAACTTTCATTTACAGGAAATGAAACTTTTGAGAAGCTAGGAACTATTGGATCTTCAGCCAACCTCCTGGTGTACTTCATCACAGTCTTCAACCTGAAGAGCATCACGGCGACCAACCTCGTCAACATACTTAATGGATCAACCAATCTCGCCACCTTGCCCGCGGCTTTCCTTACGGACACATACTTTGGCCGATACAATGTGTTAGCCACGGCGTCCATAGCTTCTTTTCTGGTATGACGACGTCGGTTTTAATCCTCTATTAAGCGAAGTTATATTGCAGGCAGAAGTTATCAGTTCTTGTTTTGCACCATTCATTGGATGTTTTCGGCACTTCTCATATTCGCTGCTATGCATTTGCGCGTATCGTAAATGATAAACAATTTTTTTCCAGAACACTGGGAAACAACCTATTTGTGGTGGAGTTAATTTACCATATTAATTTTTCCTGCTCTATTTTTTTGAAGGGCATGCTTGTGCTGACACTAACAGCAGCAATCCCAGCACTGCATCCTCAACACTGCATCAGCATTTCCTGTCAAGGCCCTTCACCATGGCAACTCATATTCCTGCTAGGAGGCCTAATACTCCTAATAATCGGAGGCGGTGGCATTAGGCCATGTAACTTGGCCTTCGGGATCGACCAGTTCGATCCCAAAGACGAGTCCTCCAAAGCAGGGATCGTCAGTTTCTTCAACTGGTACTACCTGGGGTTCACTATCGCCATTATGGTTGCCGCGACTGTGATCGTGTATGTTCAGTCAAACGTCAGCTGGGCCCTCGGGCTAGGGATCCCGACAGGGCTGATGTTTTTGTCTTGTTTGCTGTTCTTCTCAGGATCGAAGATGTATGTTAGAGTTAAGCCTGTTGGGAGCCCTTTTGTGAGTGTGGTGCAGGTTATTGTTTCGGCTTTGAAGAAAAGGCACTTGGTATTGTCAGATGAATCAAATCTTTTGGTTTTGGATATTGTTGATGAGAAATCTAGCTACTCCAAGCTTCCTCATACTAATCAATTCAGGTTAGCGATCTCACTTTACGAAATTTTTCTCGACCATATATACAAACAGTCTCTGTTCACTAGATAAGTTACACTGAGCTGATATTTAATCGTTCTTCTGAATCTCTCTGAGTCCCTATTTGTTAGGTTCTTGGAGAAAGCCGCGATGATAACCGAAGAAGACGAGCTCAACATTGATGGAACAGCAGTCAAGCCATGGGAACTATGCAGCATTGAACAAGTAGAACAAGTGAAGTGCCTGATGAGGATCACTCCCATATGGGTCTCAGGCACCATCTACTATGTCTTCCTAGTAACCCTGATGCAAAACAATGTTGTCTTCCAAGCACAACAATCACACCGCCACGTCCAAGGAACCACCTTCCAGATCCCGTCTGGTTCATTCTTCGCCTTTTCCATGTTGGCCATCACTTTCTTCGTCCCCCTGTATGACCGCCTCATCGTGCCTGTCATTAGCAAGATCACTAAACGAGAAAGTGGGATAACCCCGCTACAAAGGATAGGCTTTGGCATGATGGTCTCGATACCTACTCTTCTTCTCGCTGGCATTGTCGAGAAGAAGAGACGGACCGTGGCTCTGGCATCGAGCAGCTTCACGTCGCCCATGTCCTGGGTCTGGTTAGTACCTCAGATGGTGCTAGGTGGACTATCAGACGCCTTTGCCATCATTGGTCTATTCGAGTTCTATTACAATGAGGTTCCCGATAACATGAAGAGCCTTGGAGGTTCGTTTTACTGTTGTGGTATGGCCATGGCGAGCTACTTGACTAGCTTCATTGTGACGATGGTGCACAAGGCAACAACCGGATCCAGGACGGGGAATTGGCTGCCCGATGATCTCAATAAGGGGCGATTGGACTACTATTACTATTTCATCGCTGCTATGGAGCTGGTAAACCTCGTCTACTTCCTAGCTTGTGCGAAGTGGTACAAGTATAAAGGGAGTGGGGATGGTATGGATAACAAAGGCGATGACGGAAAGCAAGCTGAAATAATAATGATGTAATGTTGCTGGAAGTTTGGAAATGTAAGCCAAAAAGGAGTACAGTCGCGACATAATCTCTGCAACATTCTCATAGGATATTCTCACTGTAATTCCCACATAACGAAGAGTTTTCGACGCAAGAGTACCAACAAAAAAGAGTCGCTCGAACACTTCAACTTGAAAGAATTTACATAGCTGTTTCAACAGTCAATGCTTCAGCATAGCCCTCAAGGAGAGACTCGAAGAACCCGATAAGCATGAATGCAGAAGTTGCTTCAATAGATTGCTCATAACTACATAGCTCAGTTAGCTTTTACCCGCAGCAACTATGCAAATATGGATGCTGTCATGGCGGCCGGTTAGTTTCTGACTCAGACCGTGTACGATTGCTGGATCGTCTCGATGTCAAGCCCCTTGAGTCTAACTACCTGCAAAAGTCGCGACGGGAATGATAAGGCGATCTGTACTAGCAACTGCCAGATGAGTTTTCCAGCCCGGAATTCATCATGACAATCACTCCGAGTAACAAACCAACTTCCATAAGCTGAAGGCATTACCTTGCTATCTCGGCTCTCCTTTTGGTTTCCTCGGCCATTTGGTTGAGCTCAGTTGTTCTGTCAGTGAACCTTATCTTGCCGTCAGGTGCTTCCAGTCCACGAAGCGTACGTTGCGCATGTGCCCACTTCAGTTCTCGCTCTTCTTTTCCAAAATCCTTCTTCCTAGTGAATGCAGTCTGCAACATTGCGAAACATAAAACGATCACTACCAGCATGTGCCCATTTTGTTTCAAGTCGACTTGACTACCAAGAAGTCAATAAAAATTTGTATCCTTTGCTCAAAAACAAGATCCCACGCCCTTCCAATGAGACTATATCGGATGAAGAACTTGATGAAATCAAGCGAGATATACGTAATGATGTTGTACAGCCAAATGACACCAGCCCATCCCCAGCCTATTCCTTCAATGGCTGCGAAACCCCAGTTTGCATATACCGCAATTAGAGTAGCAATCTGCCACAAAAGAGTAGATGATTAACACAAACTAGATGAAGAGAACGAAATGAGCAGTGAAGAGAGTACAATTATTACCAGCTGGGCTACCACGAAAGCCGCAACAAGCAATAAACCAGGACGTTCCACGAAGGACCAGGATTGAGAACGGGTCACAAATATGAGAGCCTGGCTGATTGTGCTGACTTGAAGGTAGACAGCAGATGCAAGCTTTTTGAAGTCATCGTGGGCTGTTTTCTCGAGGGTTGAGACTTTGAATACATGCTGTGATGAAAGAAATGATATAGGATCAAGTACAATACGATGCTCACCACGAAAATTAGACAACAGAGAAGCCTTGGTTCTAATCAGCCAATGTCATTAAAAAATGTCAACCAGTGCACATAGACGATGTTACTGAAGTCACGAAGAAAATGTAGTTGTTCATTTGTGTATGAAAGGAAACCTTACAGGGAAGAACGTGGTTTTATAAGCCAACCAAAAGAATATGACAGTCATCAAGGCAAGATAGCTCCCAAAAACAACGCCAGTCGTAAATATCTCAGCTAGTTTCCAGCTATCCGGCATTGGAGATGGTTTGACTCGATCCCTTGATATCGTCATAATCTTAACTGGGCAGGTCAAAGCATGATTCAGTACGTCAAAGCAAGTGAAAAATAAAAAGGACTATCAGAACTCAAGCTTGACTAAAATATACACCGAAGCACCACATACGTCATTAGTGCAAAATCTATGGGAAGTAAAGGAATTAATCCCTCTCTTCTTGCATCTAGAAAAGGACACTGATGGATTTAACTCATATCAGACCAAATATGAAAGCAGAAACATTTCCGGCTGCGAGTTTATAGAAAACCAACCTGTGATCATCTCCACACTGACACCAAGATTCAAAGCTCTCCTAATAGTTTCTGCACTGTCATGTCTTGGAGGATCAAACAAAGGCATAAGAGCAATGAATTGCCATGAACCTCCAGGGCTTTCTTTTGTTCCCTCGGGAACTTCCTGCCAATAAATAAATTATTTTAAAAAAAACAATTACATTCAGAAAATTGCTAGCAAACAGTATGCTTCTGCATTGTACATCGAAGCAGCAAATTTCTCTGATAGTTAAGACGTAAAAGGGACTTATGTCAGACAGCACCTTTGTGTTAAGGTAAAAATAAAAGATGTTGCCTTCTAGTAAAAGCTCAAACTCTTGATAAGACAGGTATCTCATCATGGTAATAAGGCAGGTGTTACTACAGGGCACAAGTTTTGATCCTTGCTATATATGTTTAACGCTTCGTATGAGATGGTCCAGTGCATGACTCATGCCTCAAGCTCAACGGGGCAAAGGCACAGTTTGGTTTTAGTTGACTGGCTCCCCCACTGCTAGATGAAGAAGGGACTTGCCTGATATGCGACAGCAAGTGAACGCAAGCCTCGCTCAGCAAACTTGTCAATAACAGCATGAACTCGTCTATCAATGTCTGACTTATTGTGTGACAGATGCAGAATCTGAAGACCATAGTATTGAACATGAGTAGGAGAAAGGTAATAAGTAAACTGACACTCAAATGAATAGACAAATACCTGTTCAGGTGCGCCTTTGCTCACCCGATGCATTTTCCCATTACTATCAACGTAAGTCAATGCCGTACGTTTATCAGTTGGATTGAAAGGTAGAAAGTGAACCTCTGTGATGCCAGCTCTAGCCTAATTGTGGTGGATAAATCGAGTAAATAAACATCGAACGAAAGGAAAAAGATACACCAGAAACTAATATACAGATCAAAGACAACCTCCTTCGGATCAGCAAGCATGTTAACAATGGCACCATCAATTGCATCTTGGTTCTCAGTCCTTGAGGCTCGAGCGGCCATGAGAACAGTGTCTGCATCTACACCTTTTGCGAACACCTGAGAAGATTTGACATAAAACTGGTAAATAAAAGCAACGACAAGAAGCATGTTATGAGCACAGCCTTCACAATATTATTGTATCTATCTTAATGTACTTACCTCGATCAAATTCTTGTCAACAGTGAGCTTCTATAATGTCAAAAAGTTCCTGTTTTGTCGCTGCAAAGGACATCCATCCCAGCCATCTCCTCAATGGCAGTCATTCTCTTAGTGATAGCTCCCTGTACTTGCATTATGTTAAATAAGAATTAAGTGAATCAACCACTTATTCCACCGAGGAGGAAATCTGGACCTGGTTGGCAAGACGAGAACCGATAGCCATTGTCACTGACAAAACAGTAGGCATGGCGATGGGAATTCCTCCAATAAGAAGAACGAGCAGATTGTTAATACCAGGGCGATAGCCACGGTGCTGAATAGGATACATCACTATGATCTCTATTATCATGCCAACAGCGATAGAACAAATGCAGAAGTTTCCAATTGCAGTCAAGACCTGCAAAATAGCATAATGTCCAAACACGAGAATTAAAACCAGGATAAAACTAGTCAATCTCAAATAAAGGCACAGCGGTATAAGAGAAACTACCTGCTGAAAATGGCCCACATGATTAGTGCTATCGACAAGATGTGCAGCCCTCCCAAAGGTGTGCACACCCGTAGCGATCACCACAGCTTCAATTCCCCATGCATACAAGTTGAACCAGAATAAACTCCATCGCCCGGGCCTTTTGTGACTGGAAGAGAGTCTCCGGTAAGGGCAGACTGCAAGACAGAACTCTCACTGGATTCAATGTTCAAGCTAAAAAAAAGAAAGAAAAAAGAATAACCCTCTGCGAGTTTCTATGCAAATAGATTGATGATACATTAGTAAACTGAGCCTACTTGATCAATCTTCAGAGGATCCCCGTCACGAAGACGGGCATCAGCAGGAATAATGTCTCCAAGCTTGACGCTGATAATATCCCCAGGAACCAGATTTGCAGCATCTTGTTCGGCCCAGGTTCCATCTCGAAGAACCTACAAAAGCATAACAACCATCATCACATTGATAAAGCACAACATCAACCTCAACCTTTAAACTTGATGATAAATACAATTCTCAAGTACCTTAGTTTTGGGGGCGAGACGAGCCATTAGAGCAGCAGCAGCATTACCAGCATTGTTCTCTTCAAAGAAACTAATAGTTGAGTTCATCACAAGAAGAACAATGATACCCACAAAGTCTCGCCAATCTGGCGGCTTATTCTGCAAATGAAACCAGAATCAAAATTCAACATTAGCAACCAACAACAAATGCTACAAAGTCATCACCTCACAGGAATCTGTGAATTTTTTTGTTTTCTCACCCCTCCATTAGCAAGGGCAATTGCCATGATAGCTGCAGCTTCCATGACCCATGAGAGAGGGTTCCACATAAACCCCAAAAACTTAAAGATTTTACTCTCCTGAAAGGAACCCAAAATTTCACACAAGAAGAAGCAAGAAGAGTCAACTTTCAAACCACAAAAATCTATTAAACTATACAGAAATATGAAGTTCCAAAACTTAAACAAATTGACAATCTACCAAAACTCCATGTTTTATCACGAAGTCCATCCAAAATTATCACAAAGTTTGCTGCATCCCCAAAGTGGGGTTTTACACATCCCCTCATTGACTGTCGATACATTAGATAACTACATGCATGACATCATGTCACGTATAATCCAAACAAGAGCGAGTAGGAGCTCGTTCTGATATCATGTCGAAACATGGGGTTCCAACACAAAACCAATTGGAAACGGATCGAAGTTTCACATGGGTGCCCCGATGTGAATACCTGACCAAAACCTTCAATTTCACAGAAAATTAAAGCCCATAGCATGGAAAAACCAGAACAGCACTCTCTTCACAAAACACACATTTGGGTAGCATGAAAAGGGGCGGAATCAAAATCCACAAGATGAAGAACAAGAGGAACACGGAACTAATAACCGAGATGAAGAGAATTCACCTTCTTCTCCTCGAGCTTATGAGGACCAAAAATCTCCAACCTCTCATGAGCAGCATCAGAGCTCAATCCCTCTTTGGTACACCTCAAATTCTCACAAACCTCTTCAATGGGTATATTTTCCTGCACTCACACAACCCAAAAACAAACAAACCAACCAAAATAAAAACCCAAAAATCCCCTCAGAAAAAATCAAACAAAAACAAAAAACCAAAAGGGTTTCACCAAAAACCCTAAACTCAAAATTCAAAAATGTCACCAAAACAAATCTCATTTACCAAATCAACAGCCTTCTTCAACACAGCATCCATGGCATCTGGGTTCTCTCCCATCTCCACAAACAAGCACAAAACCACTCTCTTTCACCTTCTTTTTTTTTTTTTTTCAATCCTGCAAGTTTAGTATACCGATAGCGGACGGCGGATTCTTCAGCAACGCCTTCGTCGTTTGCTTCGTGAGAAATTTTGTTGCCTGATTTTCTTGTGTGCAGTGTTTGACTCCGGTGACTTCGGTGCTGTGGATTGTTGCCGGAATCTCTTGAGCCTTTGGCGAGATCCGTTCCTGGCTCAGGTTGCACGAAGTGTTCTTGCTGTGTAGGTGATTACCAAGATTTGGTCTTGGTTTATTTGTTGAAGAAAACAAGATTTTTGTTGCCTGATTTTGGAATTCGGGGTGTTGTTCACGGTTTGTGTTTCAATTTCCTTCGTTGAAAATCAGAAAGACGTTAAAACAGCGAGCTTTCATTTGAGTGACTTGGGTGATAATTACCACAAAGATCTATTGCACTTTGATAGCAAATTGGTTTTGTAATTTGTTTGTGAAAGAGGCTATGCATAATCCTTGATAATTGAAAGATGGAAATGAAACTGAACAGGATAGTAAATCTCAATAGTATCAATTATCATATCTTGAGATACAAAATAAAGATCTGCTTTTTGTTAAAAATATGTATTTATCAGTATTTGTGCGGTAAAAGTCGCAGGACAAGGCCGAGGAAATTTGGGCTTTCGAACATTAGCAAGTGTGTGGATAGTCAATGGATAAATGATAATGTTTATAACCATATTGAAAATGAGGAGAATACGCAAACGTTGTAGGAAAAACTTGAATCTTTGTATGTCAACAAAACTGATATTAATAAACTATTCTTAATCTGGAAGATGATGAGTCTAAGATATCGAGATGGCACTTCTATTTCAAATCATGTCAATAAATTTCAAGGCGTGATGGACCAACTATCGACGATATGAGTCAAATTTGAGTATGAGATTCAGAAACTTTGGTTGCTAGGAACTCTATCAGATTCGTGGGAAACAGTTCGAGTATCTTTGACGGCATCGACACTCAATGTGATCATTACATTAGAGATAGCCAAGAGTGGGGTTCTGAACGAAGAGATGCGAAGAAAATCTCAAGGTACTGTTTCTTCGTCGTCAACACACTCTGAAGTTTTGTTTACTGAGTCCCGAGGGAGAAGTCAGCGTAAAAGTCAGAGAGGTGACAGGAGTAAGAGTAGAGAAAAAACCAAAGGCCGTAATTAGAATAACGAGTGTTATTATTGTCACAAGAAGGGTCACATCAAGCAACATTGCTATGTCTACAAAACTGACCAGAAAACGTCTGGAGGAGAACCAGCCGCTACAGTGTATGAGTTTAGGCGATATCATCATTTTTGGTGATGAGGTGACAACAACATTTGCATGTGATGACAGCAGCTGGATTGTTGATTCCGGGGCTTCGGCACACATGTCTCACAACAAGGCACTCTTTGCCACATACACAACAGGGAAATATGGAGTGTTAAGAATGGATAATGAGGACGTGTCCAAGGTGATAGGCATGGGAGATGTGTATTTGAGAACTAGCACTGATGGTTTGCTCATGCTTAAAGGCGTGCACTGATGGTTTGCTCATGCTTAAAGGCGTGCGTCACGTACCTGACATTAGATTTAATTTGGTGTCGATAGCAAGATTGGATGATGAGGGCTTCTTTAGCCTTTCCGGGAATGGTAAGTGGAAACTCAGCATCGACGTTTTGGTGAGTGCTCGTGGGAGTAAAAGAGGTAATCTCTATTATATGGAGGGGAGCACAAAAGGTGTTCAAGCAAATACAATCTTAGATTTTGTATCGATTGGCTTATGGCATAGACTCCTCTGTTGTATGAGTGAGAAAAGGATGGGATGCTTGAGAAAGAAGGGCATTCTTTCAAAGCTCAAGCATAACAAGTTAGAGGCACCATATTGTTTGTCTGGGAAGTAGAATCGAGTTTCATTCCAGAGCCTTCCACCTTCAAGGAAGACATATTTCTTAGAGTTGGTTCATTCAGATGTGTGTGGACCATTGAAGGCGAAGACTAGAGAAGAAGCTTCTTATTTTGTGACCTTTATTGATGATCATTCCAGAAATCTTCGGGTCTATGCTCTAAAACCAAAGATCAAGTACTCTTGGTGTTCAAGGAGTTTCATACATTGGTTAAAAGACAAACCTGAAAGAAACTCAAATGTGTGCCCTCTGATAATAGAGGCGAATATGTGGGTCCTTTTGATGCTTACTATAAGGAGCAAGGAATCCGACATCAGACGAGTCCTCCGAAGATGCCTCAGCTCAATGGCGTGACAGAAAGGATGAATAGGACGCTGATGGAGAGAGCGTGGTGTTTGCTTTCAGAAGCAAAGTAATCGGATATGTTTTGGGGTGAGGCATTATACACAGTTGCTCACGTTATCAACCTATCTCCGAGTTCAGCATTGCAGGGTGATGTATCAGATAAGATTTGGCATGGTAGGAGCCTTCCTATAGTCACCTCGTAGTTTTTGGATGCAAAGCCTTTGTCCATGTACCAAAGGATGAAATATCCAAACTTGACATGAAGACAAGGCAGTGTGTCTTTATGGGTTACGGTTAGGACGAGTTAGACTATAAGCTATTTGATCCGGTGGAGCAGAAGCTTGTGAGAAGTCGAGATGTTGTCTTCTGGGAATATCAAACGATAGAAGATATTGAAAAACTCAAGATGTCTAAAAAGAAGATTGAGGAATTGATTGATTCAGAGTCAATGTCTCCAAGCACTGCATATTTTCCAGACCAGGCATCGGAATAAGTACATGTTGATGCTCCGAATCTTGATTTAATTGGCAGTCAAGAAGATATTCGGGAGGGTGAGGCGATAGAGCTTGAATATGAAGTTGTTGATGGTGAGCAACAGACACTAATTTTTGTACCTTGAAAATCCGACAGGGCGAGTCAGTCTTCTATTAGGTACTCTGCTAGTGAGTATATGTTCCTAACAAATGCGGGTGAACCCAAAAATTTTGAGGAAGCAATGAAAGTTGAGTACAAAAATAAGTAGATGGGAGCAATGAAAAGTGTGTTCTTTGATATTCTATTTGTGTAGAAAATTAGATAAACGAAGAGTGTAATCTTTCTTTATCTTTTTTGTGAAATCTTTTGGGGTTGAAGATCGAACATCCCGTGGTTTTTTCTCTTTGGTATATGAATTGACATTCTGTAATTTTATCCAATCCCAACAAAAAGTGCTGCTATGTTTTAAATGATTACAGTAAGCATCGAGCTTTGACCTTATACAGTGATAGATTTTGCATATAACTCATGAAGCAGTGAGAATTCATGGTCTTTGTAGATTAACGTACTATTAGCGTGATGTTTTCTGATTTGACTCTCCAATAAGTTTGTTAGGAGGATATATGGACGAATCTTGCCTACATTTTCTAGAATTCGACAATCACTTGTTTCTTAAGGAACAAGTCAATATGTAGAGAGAGAGAAAAAGGCAACAACTTTGATATTTCGGTCAAGTACATGTTCTGTGAGGGCGAGTTGTACTCAATTTTACCCTTAATGTTATATTACCATGAAGACATTGTTTTTTGATGCTCACATGGTTAATAAAACATTAAATTAGTGAAATATTGAATTACAACTGAACACATCCTTGATGTCAAAAAGTCAATGTGTACCTAGCTATATAAAAGCCGAGACCATTTATCTCAATTTTAACTTCTGTGTGACTGATGAACACTTTGACTGGTATGATCTCTACGCTTAGTAAATGCCCCTAGAGAGTGCATTGAATAAAATGCGTTTACAGCACGGCGTAAAGTTTTGTAGTACTATTCTACAATCAAATTTTTTTTGGTCTGGTTGGTTGTCTCCACTCTTATTCCGTCACCCCACATGAACAAAATCAACATAGCAGCCAGCCCCATGTTACTGTCAATCCAGGGATGGCGATATGCGGCGATGGCTTCAATCGAGCATGGTGATGCGACACAGGAGAGGCAACGACGACTTCGATGGAGACACCACGGACGAGCAACGACGGCTGCGCTGAACTCGACTGGGGCGACGGCGGAAGCTTGGTGGTGGATGCCCAGATCTCACGTAGATCTGGCCTCGTCCGGAACTCGCTGACGACTGACGGCTGACGGCTGACGGCTGGAGCACTCGCCGGAGTAACGGAAGCGATGTGATAAGTATGATAAGCTGTTTCTTGGAGATGATAAGTATGATAAGCTGTTTCCTGGAGAAGAGGGGATGTTGGCTGGCGGAAGCTGTCTGTCTTGGCATTGAAGCCAAGGGTTGTTTTTTGGTGGTGTGGCGACTCCATTGGGGATTGAACCCGAATTGATGGCGGGGATTGAACCCAGAATTAGGGATTTAACCCAAAATTGGTGGCACTGGGAATTGAAGCCAGAATTGATGGCTCTGATACCATGTTAAACGTTACAAGGGAACGTGTTTCTGATACCATATTTGACACTATGTATATTATAATATATTCCAACACTATATATGATCCCAGATTTGGAACCAATGCTTCGAAACCTGTCTGTTGCCTACTAAGCATGACATCCAACTGCAATATACATGTTCTTGCTTGAAGAATCTGGCAAATGATAACAATATCAGCTTGTGAGCTTCCGCTAGGATTCATCTTGCTTGACATGTTCCTCTTCAGTTCTGGATATTCAACAAAAGCCCGAACTGCTCAGTTTGTGAATATGATGCTGTTGAATTCATACACTTTCATGTGATTATTTTGCTGAGGCCTCTTGCTATGACTTATTTATGTTTCGATCTTTGTTTTTGTTTCTGCATGTTGCAAAAAGTTGGTACCCTTATGATTCAACAGGGACCAGTATACTACAAGCATGATCTTGAAATATTGAGCTGGTATATAACTGATTTTTATTTTATTTTTCATTTTATTTCAATATTCCTGAATATCATTCTTTTTTCTTTTTTAATTCTGAATTTTAGCTTTATGTTCCAAATTCGGACTGCAGCACCGGAACATAAGAAGAACAAAAGCTTTTCAAATGTCGGGACTCCCGCATTTCTTTGATAGGGGGCTGCCACATAGTCCCGTGTTTCCTATGAAAGAGTCATTGTTGAACGTGATGAATTGGCCTCCTTGTGGGATTGGTCCTGTGAGCTTGTTATATGAAACATCGAAGTGATTGAGGAATGATAGCTTACTTAACTGTTGAGGGATCTCTCCTGAGAGCGAGTTGTGGGAAAGGTCTAACACAAAGTTCTGATAGTTGCCCAAATGATCTTGGGAGATCTCCAGTGAGATTATTGTAAGAAAGCTTTAGAACTTGTAGTGAACGCAGATTTCCAATGGAGTCTATTAGCATCGGAAGATAGGAAGACCAAAACCACGGATCTGGAATATCATTGTTGATGGAATAAGCTACCGTGTATGTGTATGTCATCTGCGTACCCAATTAGTTGAAGGACACACCGACTTTCGTTTGCTGTCGCCTTAGCTGTTCCATGCCATAAATGGTTGAGAAGAAGTCATTGGGTATTGTGCCTGTAAATTGATTGCCTGAAAGCAATATGACATACAAATTTGGAAACCCAAGCTCAAATCGGAGTGGTAATAGGCCATGCAGTTTATTTGATTTCAAGGAAATGACCTGTAACTCTGGAAGACCACTCAACCAAATGGGAAAAGTATCAACAATGGTGTTGTGATCCAGCGCCAGCACTTGGAGGGATGAGCAATTAGGTAGTGATCCAGGAAGCGCCCCTTCCAATCTGTTTGCTACCAAACTTAGTATCCTCAAAAACGTAGCGTTTTACATAACTGTTGGAATCTCGCCTGTAAATTCATTTTCATTCATATCACAGATGACCAGTGATGGTGGGGGGATGTGAAGGGATCCTTTGATTTTGTTGGAAGTAAGTCGTATAATAGAAAACCTTGTTTAGTTGTGCAGGAAATCAGGGAAGCTGCTTATTAGTCCACAAATATGACTGTAATAAGAAAAGAAAATAGATATTAGTACACTGGCGCTTTCCCAAGGGAAGTTGCTTATTCACTTGCATTACTAATTACACATATTCTTGCTCTGTGGAAGGAGCTCTTAGAAGGGCTGCTTCATCTGATATTCCTTTGCTGCTGCTTCTTCTTCTTGTGCTGGTATCTCCCAAATGTCTCTACGAACCAGTCATGATTTTCATTAGTCATGATACGCTCAAGGATCACTCCTACCACCAATCCACTGAAATATCCCATTGATCTGATAACCCAACCAGTTACATCAGTTGAACCTTCATCCTCATCGGAGGAAGAGCCGTGAGGGTCATTTGGTGATGCTGCTTGAACCTTCGGATTCCCACACTTCTTCGATAAGGGGCTGCCACATAGCCCTGCATTTTCGATGAAGGAATCATTGTTGAACGTGCTGAACTGGCCACCTTGTGGGATTGGTCCTGTGAGCTGGTTGTAAGAGACATCGAGTTGGCTGAGAAACGATAGTTGAGTCAATCCTTGAGGAATTTCACCCGAAAGCCGATTGTGAGAAAGGTCCAATGACTCTAGCTTCGCCAGGTCCGAAAATGAGAACGGTATGCCTCCCGTAAGATTATTGTGGGAAAGATTCAAGTATTGTAGTCCAGTCAAGTTTCCTATAGAGTCAGGAACCTTTCCAACCAGTCTATTCTTTGAGAGGTCTACTGAGATTACAGGATATGTTGAGCCGCGCTGTGAATCATTACTTTCGAAGGGCCGAAACATAGAATATTCCACTTTCATCTCCCCACCCAATAAGCTGAAGGCCACTTCGATTTCACTCGGCTGTAGCCTTAGCTTTTGCATGGCATATAAATCGTCAAATAGCTCATCCGACATGTTACCGATAAATTGATTGTCTGAAAGCAGTATCCGGTACAAGCTTGGGAAGCCAACCCCAAATTTGGGTGGTAACGGACCGTGGAGTTTATTTGATTGTAGGAAAAGGGTTTGCAATCCGGGAAGACCACTCAACCAAATGGGAAAAGTATCAACGATGATGTTGTTTTGCAGCGACAGCCCTTCGAGGAATGAGCAATTGGCTAGTGATCTAGGAAGTGCCCCTTCGATACGGTTTGACCCTAGGTCAAGCCATAACAATTTGCAAGAACTTGTGAATGCTTGGGGAATCGTTCCATGGAGATCGTTGTGATCTAAATCAAGAAACTCCAAGTGATTGCTAAGGTTGAATAGACATGGAGGAATCTTGCCGCTCAACCGGTTGAATTGCAAATTTAGGACCTTTAAGGAAGTAGCATTGCAAAAGGCTTCTGGTATCTCACCTCTAAATCCATTTCCTTCTACATCATAGCTGATTACAGATGGCGAGGGGATAGGAAGGGATCCTTTGATGATGTTGGATCTAAGATGTAGGACAGAAAGCCTTGTTTGGTTGTGGAGGAAATCAGGGAGCCGATTCAAATCGCATGTGGATAGTTCTAAAAGCACTAATTGAGGATAGTAACTATAGTCCTGGGTATTGGTGGGAAAAACTATATCAATGTTTGACAGACTTAGTGCTTCAAGATTTTGATGTCCGACAAATATATCGAAATCGAGAGGACCGGTAAAGTTGTTTTCAAAAAGGAGAAGGATTCCAAGATTGGGCAGTTCAGAAATGAAACTAGTGATCGAACCGGTCAATCTGTTGTAGGCAAGGTTTAGATAAATCAGGTTTGTTAAATTGGTAAAATTTGGAACATCACCCACTAGATTACAATGGTCAATCTCTAAAAATGAAAGTTGGGTGAGGTTTGAGAGAGTGCGGGGAATTTCACCGATCCAACTGTTGTAGGAGAGGCCCAAATGTGTCAAATAAGATAGTTTTCCAATAACGTTTGAGAGGTAACCCTGAAAGTTACATCGAGATATGTCAAAGAATGAAAGTTGCGTGAGGTTGTAAAATGAAAGAGGAATTTCCCCATAAAAGCTATTGGAAGAGAGGTCGAGATGTATCAGCTGGGATAGCGGGCCGAATGAGGCTGGAATCAAGCCCTCAAAATTGCATGTGGAAAGATCTAGCATTTCTAGCGATTGAAGATTTCCGATGGAAGTGGAAAGTGGACCATAGAACCCTGTATTTTCAATTAACAACAAACTTAATTTGCTGGTGTTTTGGAATTCTGGAAAATTGCCTAAAAGGTTTGTATTGTAACCCAAGCTGAGGACCCGAAGTTCGGGTAGAAGAAAGACACGCTTCGGAAACAAGCCATGCAATCCACAGTTTACAAGTCGAAGATTTTTCAGGAATGTCAAATTAGCTATTATTTCTGGAAATGGGGATGATATGTTCACTTGGCTTAACCTGAGTACCTCCAAGGCTGTGAGATTCTTGACTAAGGTCGTTAGGCTTGGATGTTGAAGCGTCAACAACTGAAAACCGGAAGATGGTTCAAGGTTAAGAGAGAGATCAAGGGATATCAGGTTGGACAAAGTGGAGACTTCTATTGGCACTTGACCGTAGAATCTGGACTGAGATAGGTTAAGATATCTCAAGTTCATAAGATGACCCAACTTAGATGGGATAGGTGAGTACCTGAAATTGTTGTCGGCGAGGTTGAGTGCTTGAAGATGGACAAGTTCAAAGAGTGTGTTGTTAGGTTGAATGGAACCATAAAGACAACTACTGCTGAGATCAAGACCTATGACGTGACCGCTAAGCTCATCGCACTGAACCCCATCCCATTTGCTACAGTCGGTACTTACATTACCGATTGATTTCCAGGATAGAGTCTTGGGATATGCGGATGGATTGATAGAGGCAGAGGGATGGATAGAAAAGCCTTGCTTGAAGTGTAGCAAAGCCGATCTCTCGGCATCGTGACACAGAGTAGGGATAGAAGAGGCAGAAGCGACACAAACAATGAGGCAGAGGAGGAGCAAATGTGACTTCATTGTGTTTCTTTGATAAGAGGTTCTGTTACGCTCGTAGGTGTTGTAGATAAAGCATTGAGGGGATCTCTTTATAATCTCATGAGCTTAGCGTATCATATGGGATTCATTGACTTTATTGGCTTAGTATTCCCAAAGACTTGAAAAGACTTTGTCTAGTCAATAGTAATAGACTAGTATTCAGTGACTTCTAACTTGTTAGAAGACTTCAGTCAATGGTTGCAGTTTGATGATGTGCTTGTTCTTTGGTTTGCCGTGCTCAACACTTTCTTGACATGTAATCGGGGTCTGCCCTGAATGGTGAATTCGATGTACACAGATGTTGAAAGACTATTCTGGAAATGTTTTTGTTGAGTTCATCATTTCTATGCTTACAGGGTGGGTTGTTCCATAATAGACGAAGCGTTTCTCAAATGACTTGAGGTGCTTTGTTATGATGCCTAAGAGCAACTCCACCCGGGAGCTTTCATTTGGTTGTCATTTCATTTTTTTTATTTTTTTATTTTCAACCTAAATGACAGCTTTGAGTGCAAAGCAAAAGAAAAGAAAAGAAAGATTTAATTAGTGTGATTCTCATAGAATAAAACTTCTTGTTTCGATGAAGTTAAGATATTGTCGTGGATATGCCAATTATTACATCCGGTGATAAATGTACACATGACTTTATCTGGCTATATTGTGTTGCCTCACATAAGGAATCAATTTTGCCTCACATTATTTTATCTGGCTGTGTGTTTAAAATTAGGTACATTTTTGTGTGAAGAAAATTGACTTATTGAGAAGATAGTTCAAAGTTGTTTTTAATTTATGACTTATTTTAAGTCAGTTTTGAAACTATTTAAGATCTTTTAATTTATGACTCGTCATTTGGTTATGCACGCGGGAAACTATTCATCTCAATATTTCCTCAAATCTACAAGTAAACTCTTTGACTGGTGTTTATTATGAATAACAGGTGTGCCTAGATAGCTATGTATAGATCTAAATGCATCTATAACACCGTAGGATCCTGGTTGTTACAGTGTGAGATTCAGAGTCTATAGAGTCGAACGAAAGAGTTCAACCCTGAAAACAATGTAGTCACAGGCGTGAGAACCATTGTTCGTTTGAGATTACAGGATGCTCCTATTGGCTAGGAGATAATTTTATGTGTGGTGGAATTCCATGGATTTCTTTCGCCTGTGTGCTTATATATAACCTGTCAAGGACTTCAAATATACTGCATTTCTTTGTTTGCTCTAAGTTGAATTTAGAAGGTCATCCAAATGAGGCACTCAACTAAGCGCTAGCTGATCAGCACAATCGCCGCGTCTGCAATCCTATTCAACGTTATCCTGAATCCCGATCATCCCAAGCTCAACCGCTAGCTCAATATTTGTTGACAGACATCTTCCTCTCAAGTTGCATTCAATATTTTAAAATTCCTCAATATGCCAATGATTTTAAGCCTTTCTGCTGCCGTGGGGTTAAAATTGTGCAGAAGATAGTGTAGTACTCGGACATCCTTCTTCAAGAGAGATGTACTTGCGCGAAGATCCTCGCAAATTATGCCAGCATCACCGAACAAGCTTTCGCCACGATTCCCACTGTTTGTAGTGTTACTTTTAAATACCCGATTTTCGACTTGAGCACCAACTGCTCCCCGCTGTGAGTACTGCTCAATTTATACGCTTATATCTGATTGTTTTCTTAGTCGAGTTTTTCTAATTGTATGTCTATGTTCATGTTGCAGGAAGCTGGTACCAAGATCAAGCAGATATTTTTGAGTGAGCAGAATCTGGCGCAGATAACTACTCCCACCGTCTCATTCAAATCCTAATGGTTTGAATGGACAGAATATTTAGGAAAGTTATTGTATTGGTTCATTTTCCCATTTTACCCCTCATCTCTTCTGCATTCATAAGGCGGGAGAGTTGCTTTCAACTTTCAAAAAACTTTCCTTCAAAGTTTTCTTCAAATACTCATGCAGAATCCTTTAGGATCATAAGGTATTAGCAATTCGAATAATTTTGGTTAGAATCTGTTACGCTATTTTGATTCTTAAATTCATTTTTCAGCAGAAATCCAAATCGGTACTTGATGTGAAACCGCGACGAGTTCCGACATTGATTTCACCATCTATGTCGCATAACATTGAGAAAGAATGGAAATATGAATGAGATGTTTAAAGAGTGAATGGTTAATGGATGAAGGATAGGAGAAAGAGAAATGATAAATATGATTGTGATAGGAGGAGAATATATAGGTATAGGGGTGAAATAGGGATTTTAGATTGGTTTTTGTAAAAAAAAAAAAATTAAAAACATTGTAATTTGAATAGGATAATTCAATTTGAAAATCTTTTCGATTTGAATGGAACGAAGGAAATACATATTAACAACTTTGTCGGAAAAAAAACTCTGTTGTTGGATCTCGTATTGCGTGAATCTTGGAGTTGGAATTTTTCTACAATGAACAAACAACCAATGCCTACTCGAAGATTCCAACTATATTAAGGACACATTATGATGACCTTTTGTAACAAAAGATTATATCGTCGTATTAAAAGTTTGGTTTCTCCGTGTTGTTGGAGTAGCTGATTGTGAATCAGTATGGTTCTACCTTGAAGAGAGAAAAATGATGTTTGGGGGTGCCATCAGTTGAATATTTATCGAGTTACATTCTAGTACTATGTTTCTTTTCAATGCAATCTGAAAGGACTCACTTTTTAATCCTCTCACGTATAGATAGCCAACTCCGTTATAAGTGATCCAATTACCTCTTTGACTGGTTAGAGATGCATCTAGCTGTGCATAGATCTAAGTGCATCTGCATATAATAGGAAATGCTTGTTTGTAAAGATTCAGAGAGACTTTGACGAGAGAGTTTAGTTTTGTAGGACGTTGGTCTAAAACGATCCAGATATAATCCATAATTAACTTTGGTTATGAGAGACTAAATGATCAATATTTTATAGATCGTTTATCTGAAAAATAAACAATTCGATTAAAATCAGCCTCTCATTCATCTGCAATAAAATATAATGGACCATGGAAGTTATTTGATTTCAGACCATTCAACCAAATGGGAAAAGTATCAACAATATTGTTGTCATTCAGGGCCAGCATTTGGAGGGATGAGCAGTTGGCTAGCGATCGCGGAAGTGCCCCTTCCATTTGATTGTTTCCAATTCCAAACCATTTCATTGTGCACGAGCTTGTGAATGCTTCAGGGATCGTTCCATGAAAAGAGTTGTACTATAAACCAAGATTATGCCAAGTTATTGCTAAGGTTGAATAGACATGGCGGGATTTTGCAGCGCAAGCTGTTGCCTCCCAGATTCAGTATCTTCAAGGCAGTAGCATTGCAAATACCTGTTGGAATCTCGCCTTCAAATGCATTTCCATACATATCAAAGACGAACAAAGATGGTGGAGTGACAGGAAGGGATCCTCTGATACTGTTGTCTCTAAGTACTAGTTAAGAGAATCTTGTTTGGTAACGAATGAAATTTGGGAATCGAATCAAATTGCAGTGATGAGGTCTATATACACCAACTGTGGATAGTAACTATTGTTTTGGATTTTGGTGGACACAATGAGATCGACGTTTGAGAGGGTTAGAGCTTGAAGATTTCTGCATGTAAGTAACAAAGATGTCAAACTCTACGGGACTGTTGAAGTTATTTTCTTCCAGAAAAAGGGATCCAAGATTTTCGAGTCCAGAATGTCAGGTTCGCCAATGGTGGCATTTCACCTGCTAAAAGCATTATGCGCAAGTGACCAAAAAAGAAAGTTGGGTGAGGTTTGTGATCGAACGTGGAATGGTTCCTATAGAATTGTTGCGGGAGAGGTCTAGACTTGTCAACCACTATGATTGTTTCGGTCAATAGTAATCACCACTACTTAAAGAATACATTATTAACTAGCCATTTTTAATTTTTTAGGAGACTTGAGTCAATGGACGCAGTGAGAACATATGATTTGTTGCATATCAATGTATAACCACTACTGATTGATAGCTTTTGTGGGGTTGCAGCATGAGGACTAGCTTGTTCTTCGGGTTGCCGTGCGTAACACTTTCTTGGCGAGCAATTAATTGGGTTCAGTCCTGAATAGTGAATTTGATGCACATGAATGTTGAAAGGCAAGTCTGGAAATGTTTTTGTTGAATTCATCATTTTTATGCTCGTTACACCCTCCGACCGACGAAACATCTCTCGAAATGACATGGGCTTAAGCATTTCTATGCTTGCTGAGTTCATCCTTTCTATGCATGATCAAGACCAAATGATGACAAGGGACAGATCGTGCTATGGGCTTAATCTCGTATGCTATATGAAATGCATGAAAATGTGTGGTTATGCAGCGAAATCGCTATGTTTTTGGTTCATGAGGCTTCGCCATGTTATCTATGTTAGTTTGAGTACTCTTTCGTTTCTGTATTTAATCAAGTTGGACATGGCAGTATCCTGCTAGTATTATCTGTGCTTATGGCTATTTGACTCATTCAGATCTCTTATGGCTATTTTTCTGCTCAGCTTTCATACTGCTTCTGATATCATTTCAGTATGTAACAGGTGGTCAAGGGGCTTGATACATCGCCGACCGCAGTCACTTGTGCAGATAATTTTTCAATATATGATCGATCCACTGATGGCATACTAATAGCCGATTATTGAGCTATTACTTCATGACTGTGCCGTAGAAGAGGAGGTAAATCCTACGATTTTGCAGCAGCTCGATTGTGTTTTTCCTTTATGATGATACTGGTTTGCAATTTACATTGTGGTGAGCCTTGTTCCTGTGTGTCCGTGCATAGTGTAATCTACTCGTTATCTATAAATTTAGTATTAATGCTTTAGCTTAGAGGGATCAGGTAGTCGAAGGATTTCAAAAAGCTGATGAAGTCTTTGTTGGGATGTTTACAAGATGCTAGTACAACGACTATGTAGAAACTTCAATGCGTCTTCGGTCTTCAAACACGAACGGAACACTGGTCTTCTTATTATCTCGGTTTAGAATCGCAGAATTTGCTCTCTTTAAGGAAGCAATTGTCCTTTAACAATGTCGTTTAGGGTTACATGCCAATGTCCTTCCCGGATACGATTAAACCTCGGTGAACTTGTAGAGAAGCGAATTCAACAAGTTCTTTGGATTCTTCTTTATTGTGGTGAAGAAATCCCGTTTCTCTTTGGATTTATGATTGAATGAATGATAATTATTTTTGTGAAAGATTCAAGATGAATATATAAACGTTGGATGGCTGAAAATCGTTCAAGGAATGTTTTTAAACGCATAAGAATGTGTTTGTTGGATGAAAGGCAGGACAGTTACCCAAAACGAGACACGGCTGTCTCACCTTGGACAAGGCCTAGCCGGGCCATGCTTCGAGAATAAGGTGAAATCGTGCCAAGACCTCGCACGACAATATCACTTCTTACACGGCTTGATCAAGGTGTGTTTCGAGAGTACACAACATTTTTGGCCAAAAAGCTCACACGGTTGTATCAGGTAGATACAAGCTACCCAAACCATGCTTCGAGAGTAAATTTTGAAAACAAAAAATTCTTTTCCAAAATACTAAACACACATACCACATTTTTATAAAAAGATAAGGTCACGCATGTAATGATATTTGGTGCTTCGTACCATTTACGGGCTACCCATGGTCGTGTCACACGGTCGTGTTAGGTAGATACGTGCTACCCAAGCCATGCTTTAAGAATAAATACTGAAAACGGAAAATTCTTTTTCAAAATACTAAACACACATACGACAAATAAAGTTTTTATAAAAAGACAAGGCTATTCGATATTTGGTGCTTTGCACCATTTACCCAAGCCAAAGCAACAGTCCCAGGCCTAGCCCGACGTGCCAATGTGTTTGTTTAGACCCACTAGATCACTCACTTTCCATCAAACTAATTAAGCAATGGATGGTCCTACTTATAAGGATTCTCATTCTCTATAAGAATTGCAATGTGGTTTTGGTTTCTAAACAACTACATTGCTTCTTTTTTTTTACAGTAACTTATCATTCTCATACATTTTTAACAACATTTAGGGAGTAATTCCAACAATCCCCCACTTGTTGTTCCCTTAGTATGAGCAACTCAAAGTCACATCTAATTAATTGATATCCGCAAATTAAACCAACAATCCATGTGGTATGATCGGAGTCACGAAACACACACAATTCTCCTATAACGATGAGAATCCGCTCGCTTCTAACCATGGGTATCTTGGGTGTAAACCATAACATCCCATAAGAAGCGGCTCCACTTCTAACCCATATAGGTGAAAGGTTCCTTCTTCGTTACTCAAATGCATGTAGCCTTCATTAAGAGTCAAAGGCTCATCCTGAAGAACGCAACAGATCCGTGTTGTGATTTCTCCTTAGGCAAGGCTTACGACAACACAAGAATCAATCATAACGACTTGTCATTACTCATTAAATGCACTTATAGCGATTTTTCTAATCATGAGTTAGGTTATCATCGTTACTGATTTACAATGGTTTAAGCCTTATTCCTCTTATTATACTAAGCATCATGTCTCTTCAAGAGACTTAGTAAGAGGATCAGTCAAGTCATGTTTAGACTTGGCATAAACAATTATAATGATGACATCTTGTATCAATTATCTCATATAATCGTGCCTAAGGCTTATGTGTCTAGACTTACCATTATAGGTAACACTATAAATCTTAGACAATGTTGCTTCACAATCACAATATAGTGAAATAGGAGGCATATGAGTAGGTCATAATTTGATGTCAAGTAACATGTTTCTAATCCATGCGGCCTCCTTTTCATATGAAGTAAGAGTTATAAACTTTGACTCCATTGTATAATGAGATATACATGTTTATTTCTTGCTACTCCAAGAAACGGCACCCCCCGCTAGGGTGAATATCCATCCGCTTATGGATTTGTTGTCTCGAATACTAGTGATCCAATTAGTATCAGTGTATCCCTCCAAACTGCTGGATCTTTATGATAGAACAATCCCACGTTCTTTGTTTTCTTGAGATATCCAAAGATTCTATCAATAGCTTTCCAATGCTCAACATTTGGATTGCTTATATATCTACTCAGTCTACATATCGAGTATGGAATATCCGGCTTAGTGTAATGCATGGCGTACATTAGACTATCAGTTGCACTAGAGTATTCAAGTTATGCCACCGTTATTCCGGAATTGCTTTCAAACTTGGCATTCACCTCAAAAGATGTCACTTGCTTTTTGAAGCCAAGATGTTTGAACTTGTTTAGCATCTTCTCAATACAATGGGATTGGCTCATCGCAAATACCCCACTATGATGCTTAATCTTGATACCCAAGATCGTATCTACTTCATTAAAGTCTTTCATCTTAAAAACCGAAGATAGATACTCTTTGGTCTCATTAACACCATCCAAGTTAGTGTCAATGATCAATATATCATCAACATATAAACAAACAATCACAAAATAGTTTTTAGTAAACTCGGAATAAATGCATCTATCGACACCATTATCTTTAAATCCATAAGATGGTATAGTAGAGTTAAATTTCGCATGCCATTATTTAGATGCTTGTTTAATACCATAGAAGAATTTAACCAATTTACACACTTTCTTCTCATTACCCGAAAGAACAAACCATTCGGATTGTTCCATATATACTACTTCATTTAGGTCAAATGTGGTCTTCAAATCCATTTGGTGGACAATGAAAAATTAGAATTCCCCCATTAAAAAAAACCAGAAACGTGAAACATGAAAACGATCGAAATTGGGGAAATGAGAGGAAATGAGGCTTACCCAGATGGGAAATTTGGGGTTTTGGTGAGTTGGGTTAGAGGAAGTTCCCACCTACAGACAACCACCAAAGAGGATGAAGAAACGGCTGTGAGTGTGCTCAAAGCAGTTCTATCCAACGGATCCACATAATTTCACGGGTATCTATGATAAGCTGATATAAGTACATTTATCCTTACTTTTTCACGAAGATATTAGGGAAAAAATTATTTATTATTCCGGTAATCCATCTTGATTTTTTTTACTGATTTGACAATATAATAAAAAAATTATTTTTTGATATTTTTTCGTTTTATTTATATTATAATATGGGATCATGATATATTTATTCATATGAATTTTGACTCACATCACGAGACGATTATATATTATTTTTTTAAAATTATCTTTTATCATAAATTATCATGACATACTAATGATAATGTAAATCGTGTACTTAATCCTAAAAGCATAAGTTTTGTGTATTAACACGAAAAAATAAAATTTCTCAAAATACATATTGAATAATAAAAAAATAAAAATACTGTAAAATAAATCGGACAAAGAAATATGTTAAAATAATGATAAGTTCTGAAATTGAGTATGTTATCAAAGGGATATTTGATATCATTGTTTAAAATTGTGAAATCTATAACCAACTGTAAAACAGAAAGACAATAAAGAAAATCAAAATTATTTAAAAAAATAAAATGATTTTCTATAAATAAAATCTTAAATATTATATTGATAAACAAAAAATATTTTTTTCCTATTTTTATTTTATCCAAATAAAAAAACAAAAATCAATATTAATTATTTATATTTCATCCATTAGTAAAATAAAATAAAAGAATCAAAATCAAAAAAAATGAAGAGAATATTTTGTTCAAGATATGTTTTTTTGGTTTTATGAAACTTGTAAGTAACGTTTATGACAGATTGGTAATGTAACGGAATTATCAAAAGATATATTTTATAAATTTATTATAAAACATCAAAAATAATTTAAATTATATATTATAATCTTGTATTAAAATAAACTTCATACTATATCATTTAGTACTAGTAATGAGTAACATATGAAAATATATAAATAGTACAGGCATAACATAACAATGCTACGGTGGTGCGCTATGCTTTTTTATCAAATGATGTTTACTGAACTATTTATTGTTCATCCTTATCAAACTATAGTATTTCAAGAGACAAATCCTGTACACCGTCCTCAACTGTTGTTGCAGGACGTCGAATAAAAAGAGAATCTGTCCCGATAAACTTGAACTTGGGCTGGTTCGCAAAAGATGACAAACCAAGTCAATCAACCTTCATCACTGTTACGCTTTTATTTGCAGATGCCTCCCGCTATATCAACGCTTGCTATGCCCAAACCATTGGCTAGAATCAACAAATTAGTTTCTGATAGGAGCAAATATTGTTGCACATATCGTCAACATATCGATTTAGTAACGCAAAATACCACATAAGAACATTTAAGGACAGATGAAGTGTCCACTAGGGCTTGATGATGGGTTCAAAAATATCGACATACAAGAGCAGCACAAAGATACCAATGATCAGGTTTGCCAATAGGTTCGACTACTCACTGGTTCATGCACTGGTGGAAGCATCCATCGTGGATCCGGCTTGGAACAATGAACCGACGATTCATACAGCCAAGGACCGACCAAGCCTTGGGATACAGCATCACCATAGACGACACTCAGGTGCCCACAGCATGGATCCGAGCATTCAGGCAAGAATCCGACAAGTCAACTTGAACGACAATTCGACCAGACAAAAATATCGTAATGTAACAAGGAGTTGAACCCAGGGACCATTAAGCCATCTATACAAAACCTTTCCTTTAAACTCACGAACGAAAACATCGAGGAACAAAAGAGAAACAGAGAAAAGTATCAGGAAAATGAGGCAAAAAACTCCTCGCATCCATCTGTTTGATACTGCCTTACCGTGAGCCCTCAAAACCGTGTTGATTCAGGCATTTCATGTTCGAGAGAGACATAATGTGGTTATTCATCTTTTCTTTGCGGCCATCTTATTGTCGAATCCCCTTCGAGCCTCAACTCTCAAACTTTCGATATCCAGTTTTTATCAGAGAAAAGTTGTGCAAAAGACCCTCCCAGCCTATACCAAAATCTGGTTTTAGGACTTCACCAAAACTTCAGAGATCTTGCAAAATTTACGGATGTCATTGTTGCTTCAGGTTATCCAGCTACTCTCGTGTATGCACAACGTCCCACATGTACTACCCCGATCTTCATGCATCAAATACTGTGACGAACTCCAGAAAGGATAGAATACACGGAACTAGTTCACAGCTTCAAAGAAAAGAACCTGCGGTTGCAGGTGGCCCTTCTCACACATGACAAGAACATCCTCCCATGTTCCAATTACCTAGTGAAATATAGAGCGGGTGTTAGAACTCCGGACAGATGTATTCGATATAGACTCACGACGAACAATTCTAAGGTGGGACGCTCTTATATTCTACATCTCTCGGCACATGAGAACAGCACTCCCTTATAGAAACACTATGAGCACTATAGGCGACCAATGTAAAGCATGGCAAGCATCTATCTTGTTACCAAAGGTAAAATATTCAAGCCTCAAAATAAGAAAAAATATATATGTTGATTATACCTTCACAGTTTTGTCATCATACATGATCCACCGCTCATGTTCGTGACTATAGGCAAAACAATGATAGTGTTGTCCGTAGTAGCACACCTGCAAAGAATTCAAACTCAGATATAGGATGTGAAATTATTCCAAGATGAGTGCATGTTGCTTCCAGTTCTCTTATAGGTTACATTAAACATTATTAATGCTCTAGTAACAGAACAAATTATAATGATACCAAGATCTAGATTGGTTTCTATATGTAATCATTTCTGGTGACCATCCCTTTCCTAAGTCATTATACTGGGCCAATCAAACCATATTACCAGCTACATCTGGAGCACTTACCACAGAAACCAAACGATGAATATTCTTCGGATCTAGGCCGCGGTATAGGGCACTGATATCTATTTCTGTAGACAAGGCTGCCAATGTAGCTGTTATGTCCTCAATGATCTCACACGTGTTCTGCCAGCCCAGAACTGCAAACAAAGAATGGAACAAAAGCTCATCATAGTTCATGCGAGTCCTTGATTTATAGAAGTTGAAAAATGTCTGGAATGACAATTGGAATTACCTGCCGTGAATACATGAGGAGGAGTTGACAAGATATGATGGATATGATTCAGTTTCCCACAGCCACTAGCTTCCGGGTCACAGGCTAATTGATGATTCATCTCAACTAAATTCAAGAGCTCGTCAAATGAACTTTCTACGCACATCTCCTGAATAAAGAAAGAAAAAGTTAAACACAAGACAACCAGTCCTCTCCATCCCTGTTTCTCTCTTCATTTTTTTTTTATTTTTTTTTTATCTTCATGACAAAAGAAATCCATTGGATTGTCTAGAGCATTTGGACTTCCTATTAGAGTCAGTTCCTTGACATCAAATCAGACAAATTTACTTAAGAGCTACGCTTTCTAATGTCGCCACATCCATAATATTTGAGCCATGAAATGCAAAATTCACAGAAGCGCATCACATGCAGAAGGGGTCCTCTACAACTCAAGCACATTACATGTTCATATTATATTGATTATTTTATACTGAAAACTCGAAATCAATACCTTTGTAGTGCGAAGGGCACTGGCGTTGATATTGTGAAAGAACGAAGTGTACTTCATATGTCTGGACTCCAAGCCACAATTGTAGCAATTCATACGTTCAAAAATGTCCATTCCAAAAAGTGAGTGCGCAATGCAAGCACTGTTGTCACAATCCCAAGAACCCAGAGAGTTGCTTTCTACTGATTCAGTATCGGAGATGCCCGTTGCAGGAGTAAATGACTTGTGCAAGCATTGAAATATTACAGCCAACACCTCAGAAGCATCATTCATTTGACCCTGCCCATTCATAGTACTATCATCAGATCTTTCTCAAGTGCGTTACATGAAAAAACAACATGGTTTCCCAGCATTTACACGAGGTTCCGTTTGTAGAACATGATAAAAACTGGTTCGAGAAAAGGTTACCTCTTGGAAGAAATTACTTTCTGGGTACAGTTGGCTTAAAGCAATCCTCAGCGAACCAGGGGCCACTGCTTCTCTTTTTGAATCTGCCGCAGCCATGCTAAGTGCAGACAAAATATCATACAATGCACAGACAACACACGGATCACCAACGTGAGAATGCTCGGATGTTGATCTCCTCAAGAACTCTTCACGAAATCGTCGCAGATGCCACAAAGACTGTGCATCCCAAGGAGAAACAAACAGAAGGGAGTTAGCATACACAGAAATTAAGCAAATATAAAGACCAACCAGCAACCAGGAGAAAGGAGTCACTCATGGCTACCTGGATAATCACATTCAGAAAGCAGTTGTATTCGCCAACATCATTCTGAAGTCCAGTTCCATATACATCCAGCCCATTCGAGATTTCGGTTATTTCTTCAGTGGAAGTGACAACTGAATCATCCAACGCTTCAGGTGTTCTACGCCCTGTCCTAGAAACTGGAACAAAATGATTCTTCTGACGAGCTTCATACATGTCTGAAAAGCAACGAAGATTAGAGATACAGGGTTAAAATTCAGTCTAGCACCCACGCGCCCAACAAAACCCATAACGTTGAGCACTTGTCCTGTCCAGCAACAAGCTATCCAAGTTCCAGACGGAGAAGTTTAATGCATTGTCGTGATGCCTAAAAACTAGTGGCAATTAAGACCACACAGAGTCACTTGTTAATATATGTCTATTAGGAAGGGACTAAGAGAGTCAGACGCAGCTTATATTTGGCCAGTGCATTGCCCCAGTGCAGGAACACAATCAATTAAATATAAGGGTAACCTATGTAATTATAGAATGTCATAATCAATGCTAACCATTGAAATAAACAAGCAAGCTGCTGCTGCTATGGTCTCGAGGTCTCTGTTAAATAAGTAATGTGGCACCCCTTATACATTAGTAACACTACATATACTGTTTCTACCTACCAACTGATAAGTATGCTTCAAGGAATCAATCTGGAAGGACCCAAACACACTCACAGGTAAGAGCATGATTTGGCTATTCCTATTTTGCACGGACAGAAATTTGAGAAGCAAGAGCATAAGCAATTGAATTAATGCCCATCAATTAGATATGCAAATGCTCTGAGAAATCGACTGAAACAAAAAATCTATTTCTCTCTTTAAGGTACAAGAGATATTTCTCTGTTAATGAATAATGGTCACAACAGTCAAGGAGTTGAACTTCAGTTGAATATGCAGTTGGTTTTGAAATCAGCACTCAAGGTTCGCAGTTTGTCCCTACCCAGAATTCACTCTGCATCTGATTTGAACTTTAGTGACTGAAAATGTTAAAACTTGTCATGACTACAGACATTGTTTTGATAGGAATAAAACAATATAACATAGGAGGCAAAAGGGGGAAAGAAACACCAAATTAGTTGCTTATTGCTCAGAGCAGGAGGAAACTAGATCTGCAGAAGGTTAAGACAATTTTTTTAAAAAAAACCCAGATATATCAGCAGGTATGCAAAAACCATTTGTTCTGCTATCTGGACCATCAACTTGATCGAGCGGCTTTGCTCATTGATGCACTTGGCTAAGAGGGGTTCACAGCATGAATATTGTGAAGGCTTTACGGAATGAAAACACAATTTACAAATGAAAAACTAACTGTCCATTACAATAAAAACAAAATCAATTAAACACAGTGGCAGGGAATTACCAAGGCTTTGTTGAACAGCTTGTTCCATATCAGCTTGAAATCTTTCATCATCATCATCTTCAGCTCGTAGCTGTCTCAGTGTCTTAGTGCCACCTATTCCCAACAATTCGTGCAAAAGAAAACATGATTATGACTGTTTTAGTTTAATACACACTAGAAAAGCTAGAGTCTGAAATTCGGCACGCAATTACTGATGTTCCTTCAAACACTCGCTAGCAGAGCTTTTACAAATAATAATAAGGAAAACACATTAGTTCGCCACTTTGTATTTGTTGAGACTTGAGGCACAAACACAAGCTTTAATGGTCTGCTACATCAAGCTCAAGCTTAAGATAATACTAGGGAAGATGGGTTCTCAGCATGATATCTAAGCAAATCTTACAAAAAAAAACCATGAGGTTTAATTCTCCAAACTCCATACATTCAGTAAAAAGTATGGACAAGCTCCATACATTCTCCAATTACTGCACTTTTATGGGTCAAATCCAACAGGGTCATTTGCATGCCTGAGCTTATAATCGTGTTGATTCCTCGCGTAAAAAATAAATCCTTGACACAGAAAGTTTCTCTTAGAAAGGTGCAATAGAGCACAATTCTTGACAAGAAAAGAGACAGAAGAAGAGGGTGTTTTCAAAAATAAGGAAACACTCTGGCTGTGGAACTTTGTACAGAAAATACTTATAGATGATAGGAATATGAATCTGGACAACGGTATTTATAGCTTATAATATGATAGCAACAGATAAAATCTAGGAGTACGTCTTCATGTTTGATAGACCACAACAATATATAAGACAACCCGCAGTAATATCGACCCTGTCTCTGCCTTAGTCACAAACCAGAGCGTTGAAGCATATTGAATACTGCTAAGAATTGCTCGTACCATTTATAAGCTTGCATGCAATAGAATTTCCAATCCAACAAAGATCTTTCTTCACATTATATTGAAGGGGAAAAAGCATATAACCCCCCCCCCCCCAAAAAAAAAAACTTTCCCGGATTTGCACCTAAACACCTCAACTTTGAAAATAGGCATATGATCCTATGAAGTTTGGGACTAAAGTGTTAACAGTTACATTTTTCGTGATTACTAATGGAAATCCATCTAAAACCACTCACAATACCATTTTTGCTGATTTGAGCCACCCATACCTACTCACACTTAACCCTAAATCATTCAACACCTTCTGCACCTGTCTGAAGGCTTCAACACCAACTACAGTCTCAAATTAGTGCTTTCCATCCGTTTACGTCCTCGATGCAACACCAAAATACATAAAGAAATTGATCTCAACACCAATTTGGAATACCAAACTCGAACTAGGATTAGAGTGGAAATATGGGATTGAGCTCTTGGATTAGGAATTCAACAAAAGAGGTTGTTGAAAACCGAAAATTGATCCCATTGATGTCATTTTAGGGGTGAATTTATAGGTGAAGGGGTTGAATTGCAAGAGGATTTGTAACAGATGAAGAAAATTTGAGGGTTTCGAAGTGAGTTACGTGAAACTTGCATATGATTTTATTATTGAATTGTAAATTGAATTTTCGATTAGAATTGAAATGGGAGAGGAAGAAGATGAAGATAGATGATGAGATGGATTGAATATTGGCATTGAGTGCTCATGATTTCACTCTTCAACAACTAAAAGGGATGATGATGATTTTGCTGGAAGTTGGTAAGAAGAGTACCCAATCAAGTTCGTGGATCCATCGAAGCAAAGACAAATGGGAGAGGAAGAAGATGATGATGGGTGGTGGATGGGTTGAGGTTGGGGTTGAGTGGGTTGGAGTTGGGTGTTTAGTGGCAGAAAGTGGTATTTCCATATGCTTTTTTGTGGAATTTCATTGAAATTAACGGAAAAACAGTTGCACATCACCCCTAAAATAGACGTAGGTCATATGGCTATTTTCTAAGTTTGAGGGTTTAAGTGCAAAAACGGGATAGTTCAGGAGGGTTTTATGCATTTATCCCTATATTGAAACCACTATCCAACAAAGCAACCAATCTTTTCCTACATTATGCCTACACTATGAACAGTAGCTAAACGTGTCATTGTTGCCCTATGTGGCATCTAAAAGCAAGCATGCTTCAAGAATGACCAACATATCCAATTGAAAAATTTTCTACCAATCAAAAGAGAAAGTTCGATAGAGCATAACGCCAGATTTTCGGCAAAAATACTCTAGTGAAAACATGGAGAAAAATGGTCACACCAAGAACCCCCACAGCAGAATAGAATATAGGAAACCTACCACTGTCACCAGCAACACCGTCTGGATTCCGAAGTGGGTCGCTTTGTCCGACATTACCAGGTAAAATCCCAACTAAGTTCTCCTTCCCAGATGGTGCGCCCAGATACTTTCCCTCCTGTGGTCTCCCAGAACTTCTCCTCCTCCCTCTTCTGCCATTCCTTTGATCAAAAGGCAGCATAGCATCGGTGTGAACACCATTGGGTAATCGTGCTGCACAGAACAACATATAATGTAAAAAAGAAAAAAGAAAAAGATATCTAATTACCAATGACATCCAGAGGCAAAGATGTGAGTCATACCTTGCTTTGCTCTGGAAAGTTGATCCTGGTCACCACACAGTTGCTGGCCGCCAATTAAAGCAGAATCATTAATGGCCAATGCATCCAAACCCTCTATACCAGTTGCAAACCCATTCCCAATTACTACCGGTACCTGAGAATGCATAGGGAAATATATATTAATTACCCCCAATAGACTACCAAAGCATGTCCATTGATTCTAGCAGACCAAAACAGAAGATGAGAATATGAATGTGGGTCAGAGATCAGAATTCAGCACCAGAAAGGCATTTGTAACATACGAGACTATATATCTTGAACATAGAAAGATGAACCATCAGTATAGCAAAAATAGCATGAAACAGTCATGTCTTACATCTGAAGGTTGAACCGAAACATCAGTCCAGCAATCAGGGACATCATCTGATGGTGCATGGCCGTTTCTTTTGTGTTGCTCAGCAAGGTGCCTCTGTTTTGCCTCATTTTCTATTCGTTTTTGGTACTCCAAAGTCTCCTCAAGCTTTCTTTCCTCCTCCTCAAGTTCAACCTTCCTCCGAAATTCTTCCTCGAGTTCATTTAAGTCACTACTCATATCAGGATCAAGAACCTCAGTGTCTTCAGGCTCCTCTTCAGATGAATTCACAGCCTCAAGTTGCCCAGTCTGTCCACTAGCCTACAAAAATTAAATCAAGATTTAGAGCCCTCTCAATTGCTGATAGACCAATCGTGAATTGTATACCGTACAAAATAAAAGTGACAAATTATGTTTTCTCCAAAACCTTTGTATCCTTAGATCTCTTGGAATCCTTGTTCTTCTTTTTATCTTTCATCTTCTCCTGCAAGGTTCTGGTGTTCTCACTTCCTCCACCACTAGCCTTCTTCTCATTACGTTCGAGCTCTGCAAGAAGCATTTTGCTAGCAGCATCAGATTTCTCCGTGGCATCTTTCTCTGCCAACTCCTCTAGATGTGCCTATGAGAACAAGTGACACCGAAAGAGAATTCAATATAACAAAACAAGAGAACTGTGGAAACACAACATTCAGCTAAATGTACACCAACCCGCATGAATGATTGCACCAGCGGCAAGAGTATGGAACGATAATCAAGGGCAGAAACAGGATCAAGCTTAAGCTCCAGCTGGTGCATGCTAGCCAGATTCCGCAATATTCTAGCGTCGAGTCTGCTGATCTGCAATGCTAAAAAAGTGAGAAAACGTTGCGAAAACCCATGTCACTTGATCGTACAATTTCCAGATATATTCATATATTATAAAACTAACCTCTACGGATAGTTGTTCTTTCTGCCTCTGGATGGCAACTTCTATGCAAGTGTCCATTCTATTGACATGATCCTTTGATTTCCAATCATGTTCACCAGCTTCCAGATCTGCCAGATGAGCACTTTTGGCTACATATGGTTCTTCGCATGCTAACTGGTTCAGATTAAGGCTTTCAGCTTCTTTCAAGATGATATCTATCGCTTCCACCTCAAACCTACTACTCCCATCCAACATAACTTCGTTTTCACTGTCAACGATCTGATCTCTGCATCTTTTCAGGGCAGAATGGTATCTACCTCGGGAAAATTCATTTGCGTGCTCACTTTTATTGCTCTCTTCAAGACAAAGTTCTTCTAACCCCTGCAATGCCGCTTCATAGCCCAAATTTTCACACTTCCTTTCGCACAGGCCCTGAAGATGAGTAAATTCCTTATCAAGAACCTGTAAAATCTCGATTCCCTCTTGTGACTTCTCTTCTCTGACCCTAGACCACCTGGTTAATTGCTCCGTTAACAAGGGACCATCATATAACCAGGACAAGAGAGGAGGATATGAACCAGATTGCACACCCTTTGCAGACTGGGGACAACTAACATTTTCGCCATCAGCATCACCAGATACTAAATTCTCATCCAAAAGAAGGCATGATGCGTCTTCATTAAGCTCTATTTTCTCTTCGGATTCCGTGACCACCCAAGGCTGATGACCGATTGCATCATCGGAAGAATTCTTTTCCAGATATCTACTGATACCGCAAGCATGGCAAATCTCCTGCAGAAACTTGACGATTTTCCTAAGCTGAGAAGCACCCAGAAAGCAAATACAGAGGGGGGTTTGATCTATGCCATAACTAAGAAGCTGTGAACCAGGTACAAGACCCCGTAACTCGTCTACCGTGAACTGAATCACTTTCTGAAGATGGCTGGTAGCAAGATATTTATGTTTTAACAGCAAACTCAATATAGAACTTATCTTCTCAAGAAGCTTTGCACACTCGGTATCATCCAATAAAGGCCATCTATTTGGAAGATTGTATACCTTTGAACCACCCTCATTCCCATCACATTCGCCGCACACCATCTTATCCTCCTCTTTAAGAGCGACTTCCAAAGAACCACCTTCACTCCGATCCACCAAGCTTTTCTTCTTCACAGGGAACGACTCCCACCCATCATCCGACCCAAAACCCTCACTCCAGCTTCTCTCGTCTTTACCATTCTCCTCCTCATCACGAACAGAATCCTTCGCCTTCCCCTGATTCTCCAGCATTGTAACAGAGGCATTCAAGTTAAGCGGCTTCCAAGAGCAACTGACGATCATCTCAGCCCACTCTCCCTCAACATTCTGAGGCACAACAGATTGCATCTTCGGCACCAAACTCCCCATATGCTCCTGCCCGACATGCTGCAAATGCGACTCCGCATCACCAAACTTCTCCCCGCAACGACAACAAGCCCAAAACCTCCAATCCTTCCACTTCTCACCCCACGACAACGCCTCCCTCAACACCTCGCTAGCAACCCCGTCCCTATGATGATTCCTCAAATCACAAACCCTAACCCTAAGAAACCCTCTCTTCACCTCCCATCCAATCGAATCCCAATACTTCCTCACCTGATCCCGCCTCTCCGCCCCATTCCTCCTCGCCGTAGCCAACTCCCATTGCCTCCTCCTACTACTCCCCCCACCACCACCACTCCCACCATTCACAGGACTCAAACTCGTCCCTTCCCCTCCCTCTCCCCCAATCCTCTCGCTGTTCTGCTGCATCAATTTCGCCGCCTGTACCCTAACCTCGATCTCCTTCCTCCGTTCCTCGACCGTCTTCGTCGCCTTCTTTATCTCGTTCGGTCTCCTCACCCCCTGCCCCGCCATCCTCGCCTCCATCGGATCCTCTGTTGCCCTCCTAATCGGAATCAACCTAAACCTCTCCTCTCCGGAACTCAAATGCTTCATCCAGGTACTAATCGACGCCAGATTCGCCTTCTGTATCAGTCCCTTGATCTCCCCCTGCACCGCCCCAATCCTCTCCTCCACTCCAACATTTCCACTCCCGCTCTCTTCCGACAACCCCTCCTTCGCCGGATCCACCGGATCCGCAATACTGAGACCGCGTTCGCACTCAGCCATAACTTCCTCGTACTCCTTCTGCTCGCTCGCGGCCTCGTAGAGCAGATTCGCGTAGAAGTGCGAGAACTCGACTGAACTCGGGGAGAGTTCAGTGGACCGTTTCGCGGCGTCGATCGCGGTTCGCAGGTGTTTGGATTTGGCCGCGGGGTCGTCGATGAGGGCGGCGAGCTTGACGGAGACGGTGGCGTGGACACGGTGGAGGAGGGCGGAGGTCGGGTGCTTGGCGATCGAGTCGCGGAGGAGACGGAGCGATTTCGTGTGGTTGCCGCGGCGGAGCGCGATCAGGGCCCGCTCGCAGTCCTGCTTGATGGATTGGGGTGACGTGGAGGTTGAGGGATCGTCGGATTGGGGGACGGGGACGGGTGATCGGACGATGAGGGATGCGGCGGTGGATGCATCGGGGGAGGATGGCGAGGGTTTGGTGAGGGTGGTGGTGCTGGTGCCGGTGGTGGGGCGTTTTTTGCGGCCCATGGTGGTGGTGGTGGGGCGTTTTTTGCGGCCCATGGTGGTGGTGGTGGTGGTGGTGGTGAGTGGTGAGTGGTGAGTGGTGAGTGGTGTGGTGGGGTGAGTGGTGAGTGGAGAGTGGAGAGAGAAATGGAGGGGTGAGAGTATCAGAACAAAGGCGCTGAGGCCATGGAAGAGGAGGAGGAGATGATTTGGGGGAAAATTGAAATGTGGGGAGAATTGGAGAGGTTTGGCCGGTTGGGGGTTTGTTAGGAATATTCAATTGTGCTAGTATTTGGGTTTATGATACTGTGATTCGGTTTAACTTTTTAAACTAGGATTTCTGAGGATCGTTTAGAATTTTTTTTGTTTTATAATATAAATAATGAAAGATTGCGTAGACGAAAAAAATTCTACGACCCAAACCACGAGATGATCAAATTATATTTTTTATAAATTTATCGTGAAATAAAAGTGTTTATTTTTATTTTTATTTCTATTTCTTAAATATATAAAACAAAAATACAAAATCAAAAAAAATGATCTTCATTTTCTATATCATGTTTATCTGAATGCAGCAAGATTCATTTTATAACAAAATATTTTACTTCATAAATTATTTCTATTTTTATTTTTGTTATTGATTTTTTGTTTATATTGCTGATTTTGGTTTTCATAATATTGAATAATGATATCAAACAAAACCTAATAAATTTTTTGTTTTATTTCTTTTTAAATTTTTTAAAATTTGTATTATTTCGAATTTTTCAATTTTGTAAGTGACGAAATGTTTGCACTATGCCAACATGTGATTTTTCAAATGAAAATATATTATGAAACTTATCCTCGAACCAAAATCATATAAGCATTGAATCAATTCAAGCTATATCAATCGCATACTATGTAGGCACATAGTTTACAAACTTTTTTTATATATATACAAGAATTGATTATATGTGTGAGTCAGTTTTATCAACTCAAATTTCATACAAACTTATCGATATTAACAAATGAATCATTATTTCTAAAGAAAAAGTGACTCATATAGTGCTTCCGATGCCTTCAAATGATATGATCAAGAGCTGTATGGAAAACAATATATTTGGGCATATGTTTATGAGTTAGTACATGTTTATTTATCAGGATAAAATGTCAGAATGATATTACTTTTACTAAGCTAAAGTAAATTTGATTACTTGGTTAGTGAAGTAGGTGAGAATGATTGGTTGATTTCCCATCTAGCTAGAAGTGAGCCCATAGATTTCATTTATGACCTTTTTATGAAGTTTGGTAAAGAAAAATACTTGCTTAATCTCCAAATGTTCAAGTCAATTCTGTTTTGAGAAAAAGTTTATTGGATCCATCTATGTTGTAATCAAGGCTTCATTGTCATCACATTTTTAGCTACTGGTATCAAGCAAAACTAATCAAGGCACATTACTGGTGCAATATAAATTTATTGGAAGAGCATATTACCATATCTAAAAAAATACGACAACGTATCATATTAGAGAAGTTATAAAGATAAATAATATTGGATACATGTGTAAATCTCATCCTTTTCAAATTACATTTAAGAAGATTGAAATTTAAACCATTAAAAAGAATGAACAATTTTTATTCAAGGACATTGCCAAACTAACAAACTTAGGAAGGTTAAGATAGTGTAACACTGTCCTTTCTTATCTTCCAAGAGTTCTCTCCTTCCAACCACTTCTATGTCAAAAACGTACCAGAGGTTCATCTATTTTGATTTGAGTTCTGAATTCAATTATTTATTGGTTCTCACCTGTCCAATCTCTTGTTGTTAATCGAAATATATTATTCAGGGGAGTGGGGTTGTAATTAAAATAAATTTTAAAATAAATAATCATGAACAGTACAGTCAAAATTTGATTGTAATTGAGGCAGTTACTTTTTTTTTTTTTTCATACATAATCCATTATTGTAAAATCAATAATTTCTACACTATATTTATCTGTATGATATATTCTTATCTTTCGTATTTCAATTATGCATCTAATTGCTTGGATAAGTATCAAGCAAAAAAGTCTTTTATTATTATCCAGTATGGTCGCAACTATAAAAGGCTCTAATAAAAATAAATCATTTTTCTTTTTTTCATCAACTTTTTTCTAAGAAAAAACTTTATTTGTTTTGATGAGATGACGGTTCTTAAAATTTATTGTCCAATAATACTTCATCCATCCTTAAAAAAATTCATCATTTTTTTAAATGATACCCTCCGTCTCATAATATATACAATTGATTAATCCAAATTTTGAATTTTATATGTGTTGAATTTTAATAAAATTTATTTAACAAAGAAATTTTATTTAGTGATAATGGGATTCATTATTATGACGAATGGAGCATTATTCAACATATATTTTAATGTTCATTCAACAAGATAAAACCATACATATTTGATCACCATATCATGTCACTCAAATTTGATTTCGATAAACCCCTCACAAATCCAATGCTATGTTTTGATGAGACAATAAGTACTTTTTATGTTTTAATTTCTTTTGTTCATATCAAAATGTATAAAATTATGATATCTTAATGACATAAAAAAATTTTTTTTTTCTTATTAATGATGAATTCTTTATTGGTTGTTGTGATTGTAATGAATAACACAAAAAACAATGGGCAATATATATGTCAATAGAATATGCAAGAAAAATTATTAAGAAAATTCAATTTTTTATTAGCAGTATCTTTTATGACAAATATTTTGAAATTATATTCAACTTTCCAAACAACATATAAATTATTATTATTTTTTTTTTGGATAAACAATCAACACATGAATTGAAACAGGGAGTCATGGTTCTAAAACATATTAGATTTACGAATAAAAAAAATCCGAAAAATAAAATAAAAAGAAATGTTAGATTTATAGAGACAAAATACATAGGTAGCTCTTATCACAAAAAAAAATAAAAAAAATTATTTTTAACAACATACAAATTATATATAACTAACATATATTCAATCGATCAAAATTTTTTTTAAATCGTTTTATTTTAATTATTTAAATTTTATCAATCGTTTGTCTCTAATATTAGCATTATATTTTTCGAACCCCTCGAAAATACATACGTCGCTTAACCTTTCCATCACAGTATCACTTCGGCACCCAAAACCCAACTATTCGTGTGCCGAATATCGAACTTCGCCGGCGCAGAGCTGCACCGTCACCATCTCCGATCTCGACTCACACAACACATCACCACACTCAAATCCCCAAATCCAAATCCCAATTTAGCATCTCTCGACTCTCATCATCACATCCAACCCACTCATCATCATCATCATCATCCGCTGCTCTCAATCTCGTCAAAGCTAGAGAAAACTTCTAGGGCTAAAAAAGAGGGAGCGAAAATGGTGAAGACGACGAAAGGCGGGAAAGTGATGAACCCGACGGACGCGTATCGAAAGGAGCTGCGCAAAAAAGAATTGAAAAGGGTAATTTTAATTTTGTGTGTTTTTGGTTGGTTAATTCATTGTTGGGGTTTCTTTTGAGATTGGGATCCGATGAAATTAGGGTTTATTAGTTATCATATAATTTTTGATTTCTAGTCGCTTGATTGGTGGATTGGGATTATGAATGGTTTAACATGACATGGAATTAGGGTTTTTAGTGGGCCTCATTGGGGTCTCATAGAGTGGTTCTAGCATGAGGGAATATTGTAAACCCTTTGTTTTTTCGGTACGGGTATGAAGTATCGAATCGCAAGTACGTAGGAAAAAGAAAAAGGTGCACGAAATTTATGCGACAAGGAGTGTATGGTGTAATGGATGTTGCAGGCAGTAGAGTGCATATGGTATATTTGTGTGAGTGTTTGGGTTCTTAATGAAATGGAGGTTCATGTCGAGCCAAGATAGTAATTTGTTTGTCATTTGTTATGTTTAAATTATTCTACTATTTGGTGATTGAATATAGGAGAATGGATAAATGGTCGAAAGAATATAGGAGAATGGATGAGTTGGAAGTGTTAGGAGTCTTGTGTATGTGGTATGAGTGCTCAAGCTGAACTGCATAGTCGAATAGTTATCATTCTATGATGGGTAGGGCTTTTTTTTCTGACTGCATATCACAGAAGTGAAATGAGGTGATCCGATTGTTCTATTTGATTGAGTTGGAAGAGAGAGTTCATTTTGATATGTTTAAAGATGAAACGATTTTTTATGACTCATCATTGTCAATGTTGCAATGGAAGAAAGTGCATCTTACTGATAGAACTCTGATTTCTATCAAAACACAAGACTAGAATAAGTGAAAGGGTTGAAGAATAGGCGAAATAAAAGATACTGGAGGAGGTCCTTTTCATGACATGGATGTTCTCACGTTATCAAAAATCAATGTTTATTTTTTAATTGAACTCAATTACATCTTGAACTCAAAAATATGTGAGAAATAGTCGCTGTTGTTAATTACAAAACAAACCGCATGCATCTGGAAGAATTTTGATACTATGAATACGCTATCTTGTATAATGGTATTATGGGAAATAATTCTGAATTATGTATAACTTCCAACTAATAGAATTTGGATACTATGAATATGCATTCAAGGGAGTTGGATGTTTTTTTCTGCTTCAATTGTTTTGTGAATCTTTACTGCAAAAGAGGGGGACTTCTGGTAAACTAAAACTGCCCAATGTAGTCCCTATGTTATATAATCACTTAGTGTAGTTCAAATTCTCAATTGAGAAGATTCCTGTATTTCCCATCTTCTCGATTATTGTGTAAAACTATTTGCTGTTTGCTTGTTGGCAAGCACTGTAATAAGAACACCATGCAGACATGAGGAAAACACGATCTTACTATGCTACCAACTGATGTTTTGATGTCTTCTACACTTGTAGTCATGCATGCATCCTTTCTAGGCATTTTTCCTCTGTATGTTTCTAATGTCACATTTGTTACATCGGACAGAACAAGAAAGAGAGGAAAAAGGTCAGGGAGGTGGGTATTTTAAAGAAGGATCCTGAACAAATCAGGGAACAGATCCAAAAGCTGGAGACGATGAGTAAGTGAAATTTTATTGGTGCTGAAATGACTGGTTTGTATTTCATCAGTTAGTAAACTTTTGGCCATAGTCTTCTCTTCCTCCGTATCTTCTACCAGTCTTCTTCTTTTTGAAGATATAACAATTATATATAGTAAATTTTTGTTCTTCCCATTCTCTTTTTTTCGAAGCATGAAAGCAGACGGGAAGATTTAGACTCATCATCATTTAGTTTTCTTTTTTTTTCTCTCTGCTTTCCTTAGAGGCTGAAGGTGCTCTGGATAAGGCAAGAAAACACAAGAAAAGGCAGCTTGAGGACACGTTAAACCTTGTCTTGAAGAAGAGAAAGGTACTTCGCGGAAGACTTTCATCTACTGATTCTCTTGACATTTTTTTTTTCCTTTTCATTTTGTCAGCATTGGCTAGCTGTTTTCTTTTTTAAATTTTCATTTCTGTTCTTTTTAATGTTTCTTGCTGCTTTATGATTATTAACTGCACTTTAACATTCTTACTCTGTTGATTGGTTGTGCAGGAACATGAAGAAAAATCGAAGGAAAAGGGTGACGCACCCGTTATGTTCAGGTGAGTTCTTGGCTAACATGTTTTATTTGGTCACTGTGAATTGTAAATCATACACTTTGTGGTTCTCATCGTGATTTCTGTTACAGCCATCTGGGCCCAGTTCGTAGAAGGACTACCGCAGAAGAAGAGGCGAGATCCAGGCATCCAAAGCCTGAAGTAATTCTAAACCTAATTTACATTGAGTGCATTACATTTGGTTTGGAAGTTTGACTTATATGATGCTTTTGCTATCTCAGGACTCCGTTTACTATCATCCTACACTAAATCCAACAGGAGCACCGCCTCCTGGGAAGCCTCCGATGTATAAATCTTCTATAGGTTTCCTCCTTTTTCATTCTTTCTTTATTGTGCCACCTTTTTGCTTTTCCTCATTTTCTGATTTATCTACTTGATCATAATCTTTTTCTCTCTCTCTCTCTTTAACGAAAACACAGGTCCAAGGATTCCCTTGGAATGTGCAGAAGCTGCAGGCGCAGCTTCATCCTCCGCAGGCCCATCGTCCTCATCGGTGCCAGATGATGAAACTTTGCCTGCTGTCCCCCCACCTCCTCCTTTGCCTCCTCTTCCACAACCTAGTGATACGGATAATGGGGATGGTTCTGCTGTACCTAGTTCTCTGCCTTTACCACCTCCACCGCCAGTACCACCGAAACCTCCTGTCCCAAACTTGTCTGCATCATTGCCTTTACCACCTCCCCCGCCACCTCCTCCTGGTCCGCCACCTAATGAAGAGGGTGGACTTCGCCCTCCCCCACCTCCAGCTATGCCCCTTCAGTCCACGCAGCCACCTTCTACCGCAGCTGGAACCGAACCTGATAAAAATACATCTACTGTCCAAGATGGTGCAACTCCCAAAACCACAAATCAGGTTTGCTGCTGTTCTGTACTTGTATTAGCATTGAATTCCATGTGTGAGAATCATTGAGATTTATGCCCCCACTTCTCATCCCCTACTTGCTTGGATGAATCAGTCTATGGAACATCAAATGTTTGTCCTTATTATACTGTAGAGTCTACTATTGATAGTGTTTGTTCGGCCATTAGTGATGAGCTTCAATTCAGGTGTTATGACACCCAATATAACATATGACATAAGTGATTCTAGCAGGAAATTCTTATCAGGATCGAAAGCTGTTTTCGCTGGTGATAAGGTCTGCCAAGCAGCTTATTGAAACAAACCTTTAAACCTATCTTGAACACACTCCTCATTTAAAGTCGACAGTGCAGCTAGTTTACCAGGTTGTCAGTTTTTTAGCCTCATCTTAACAAAGACTTATTCGGTTCTTCCTAAGCACTTGTCATGGAAATCAGAGTTGGGCTTGAACTCTGAGTATTGGGATAAATTAGTCAGTGAAATGTTTTGTCAAATTAGTTTTCAGAATGATACTTGAATGACTGACTTAGTTGATGCAGGTGCTAGATAATCTGCCCCCACCGCCGCCACCACCTGGGCTGCCACAAAAGCCGGCAGGTAACCAATCTGATGGAGCTGCTGCACCACAGCCCGATGTAAAAAGTCTTGCAGAAAACAAAGGCATTCCTAAGTTGCCAATGCCACCACCTCCACCACCACGGCAGCATCCTACAATGGGAGATCCTGCAGGAATACCTACATTACCTCCCGATGTCTTACCTCCTGGTATCTCCCGGTTCCCACCACCACCACCTCCACAGATCATGCGTCCTCCACTTCCTATTCCTGGAGTTGCTGGACTGCCCGCAATGCCTGGAATGGTCCCACTTATTCCGAGGCCGCCTTTTGGTCCGCCCCCCGGACCTCCTATGATGAGACCGCCCCTTCCACCTGGTCCTCCTCCTATGTATATGTTGGAGGATCATGCTGCTTTTAGGCCACCTCTTCCTCCTCCGAAGCCATCATATGTTAAATCAGCTGCACCGACGGTTGTCAAGAGGCCTCTTGCTCAGCATACTCCTGAGCTGACATCAATGGTATGTTTGCTTGGTACTTTGGTTGACTTTGCTGGTGATTTTCTGGTGACAGATATCGTTGGCTTTAGATTTTTCATTTGGCAATTGGCATCATGATGCTTAGCATTACGGTTTCGTTCCAGTAATTGCTCAGTTTGCTCCTCAGTTCTTGAATGAGATGCCGAAATCGTGCCCTCATATTTCCTCTCAAGTTTCACTTCTTAATAGGTCTTCGATGTCTTGAACATTGAGACGCCTTTTCAAATGGCCTTTTTTATCATACGATGTGTTTTATCTTTTATCCAAGAGCATTTTACGCATTCTTCCATCTTTCACGTACAATAGGGTGTTTCTTGTTGTGTCTTCAGGTGCCTGCATCTGTACGTGTGAAGAGAGAGACGGCTGCTCCAAAACCAAAACCGAAGCCACTACAGCCAACTACGACAATCACAACTCATGTTGCACCACCGTCCATCTCCAGGCCAGCCCAACCTGCTACCACTTCAGCGGCACCAAAACCTGCAAGCATTGATGATTCATATTCAGCCTTCTTGGAGGACATGAAAGCACTTGGTGCACTTGATAGCTGATTTCGCTGTGCTAGCTGCTGGGTCTCAATTCTGGAAACTCACTACCAAGCATATTGGACAACTCCAGGCAGTTCTTATATGCAGAGTCGTCGTCAGGCCCTGACGAACAATTTTCTTTAACATTTATGCCTTATCCGGGGTCATTCGCCCGGCAATTAACTTAAGGTGAGAGGAAAGGGCAGCTTCAATGGGCTGACGCTTGCTCTGAACTTCATTGTCTAAACTATGCGCACGGGAACCGTGAAAACAGCATTGACTTTTGTAGAATCTTTGTTCCCGCTGTTAAGCTGAGGATGTTTAGTTCCCTTTCTGTAGCTGCTTGGATAGATTGTTTTTGCGCAATTACGATATGGCTGCGACATTGGGCTGACTATTCTGACTTGAGTCAAAACTGGACTCGGAATTCAATGGCCATGGCTAATTGTACAATCTTTCACTATTCTTGTATGTGTATTATGCTCAGTGTTCGAAGAGAAAGAATCCTAGGCCACGTTCGGGTTTAAACGGCTTCAAAATGTTAATGGCACTTGGGCATCTATGTTTCTCGTGACATATTTTGATATCTCATGTTATTTTTCTCTTGTCAATAGAGGTGGGTTCGACGGTGAGCAATGTTTCTCCCAACAATGTGATCAAGATTCGATGTTTTCTAAAATTATGTATATCTCGTTTTTGTCTCTTAGAGTTCTTTTTCTCACCATCTTACACAGGTAAATTAGCAATTATAATACTCGCAAACGATTTACCATACAACTCCCTACGCATGTGTTATAAACTTTGGACGGTGTCCGAAGGGCGGAAAATTTGGGAAAGATAGTAAAATAAGCTAAGAAACCATAGAAAGTTGTCATCTCTTATGTCACCAAATAAGTTATCGAGTGTTTATTACATTTTCCACGTGGGTGGTATGATAATGATGCCTACGGTTTAGCTTTAATGTTTTCCAGAAGAAAAATGATATTTAATTTTTTTGAAATATTCAGTAGTCATGGCAGATGATCTGTATCAAACTTTGAAAATTATTAGCACTTAAATCAATTTATCATTAAAATAAATTATATTATTTTGATAATAAATCACAAGGGTTATATATATATTCTTCACCAATTTTAATAGAATTGGTATTATTTTAACACGAAACATCATTCAAACAGTTAGTAAAAGGATCCCTTGTTTATATTTAAAATTTGAAAAAATTATGTGTCATTATCAAATAATTAAGAGGGATTTAATATTATTTTTCCATTTTTTATCCTGCTTTTTTTTAACTATATTTCGGAGTAGTTGTATATCAAGTCGAAAGTCATACGAGTTCGCACGTTGTTGTGATTAATGGTAAAAAAAAATGTCGAAAGTCATAGGAATTTTTTGATATGATCTGCAAAAAAAAGACTCCACAGCTTATGATCTGGACATAGATCAGATTATTTCCCTGCTGAAATAACTATTGTGACAGTCAATGGGTCTGATATTTAATCACACGATTGTTTTTATCGAAACGATCTGAATTTTGTGAAGATAAAAAATCGTCGTCTACTTTGACTTAGATTATTGGAAATAGATTCTCAATGATATCGGAAGGTTGGGATATTCTTGATGATCAGCGTCTATTATCTGTTCGTCAAAAACAAAGTTATGCTTTCGAATGATGGCAAGGTTTGTCTGGAGTGATATAAAGTTGTGGAATATGATATTTCCAAGGTTATTTTTGTTATATTCAAGTTGTGTACTCACAACAATATTTTGAAAATGTCTCTTTGTCACGTTGTGTTTTTAATATAACAAAATGAGTCTTAGAATTATCATTTTTCCTAAGTTATTTACATAGATCTATCAAAAGATTGATGTGGGCAATTTATTACACAGAATGGAACAAATAGCTTTCTAGCTCATTTTATGACTTTAAGAGCAAATGCAATGGGTAAGTCATTTAGGTTGTCAAATGCATAATATTAGCAATAGCACATCAAATATTTATTCTAATGGGTTGATTTTTGTTGCTAAATTTTGCATTTGGCTATTTGGCATGCTATATTTGGTATGGAAAATGTCTTGGCTATTTTTGCCACATAAGCAATTTGATGGGAAAAAACCATTAAAAAAAATTAAAAATTTCGGTTTTGTTAAAGGAAAATCAACAAAGAAGACAATATATAACATAACACCGTTTGCGTTAGATAGACAAATTTGAAAATTCTAATATTATTTATAACCATTTTATAATTATAGATATATAAAAGTAATCAACCGTATTGGATTTGCTTTAACATTGTGTTTTGTCCTGTGAAGCTATCCCCCACCGACGATCACTTGCTTTGCTCAATCCCATTTTGATGGATAAAATAGCATTTAATTTTTCAATTTCATTTGGTTATATTTTATCTTATGAATTATAAAATAATCATTTTATTTTTCATAAATTTTGAAAAAAATCAGATTTTGAACACATGACCCAATATATATATATATATATTAGAAAACCCCAAATTTAGAAGATTATGTATCTTTTTTTCAATTTGAAAATAGAACTAATCATTTCGATGGCCAATGTTGGAACGAACTCAAGAACGATCTCTTGTACCGACTTGTTCTCATTAAGCTATTTGTAAAATTTGACACGCATATAACGACGATCAAATATAATTTTTTATAAATTTATTATAAAACATTAATTGTTATGTAAATTACGTACTTCATCTTAATACACGTCGCGTAATTTGATATAAAAAATAAACTTATATTCATTAATATAAAATAATATAAAATATAATCATATTAGAAAATTTATAACTTATAGGACGAAAAAAATAATAAATTATCCAATCTAAGTCGGAAGGATATTAGATTATTAGTACAGAATGAGATGGAAACAGAACCAAGTCACTCGACACAAACACATAAAGACCAGAGAGGCATTGCACGAGCATGATCTTTTCCTCCGAAACCTGTGATTTCTCATTTCAATATCTGGTGTGGTTCTCTACGATACATTACAGTACCCCGCCCGCTTCTAACTACAAATATCTCGGATGCTCATCTAGCAATCAATATCGACGGCTCAAGTGATCAAGAGAAAAGAGGAAAAGAAGCCTGCCCACTGAAGCAATGAACAAATGTGATGTATGCCGCCTACGCTGCCACCTGATATGGACACTGTCAATAAGCTCGCTCCAACGGGATTTACAATGGCAGGTTCACCTGCAAAACTTCAACGTCATCGGCTTTTGTATCGAAACCAAGAAATGTTGTATGTTTCTTGCTGGTGATCGGGCATTATGGTCACATGTTGCAGCAAAGCGCCCGGCCGAGCTGTTGCAATTTGTTCCACAGGCAAAACATCTGTTTAGGAGACTGATAATGCGCAGTGTAGTAATCTTCTATGCACCCGAACTGGCAAAACTTTAGACTGTGGAGGTACGCTATGGGTTTTGTGGCGTTGAATTTCTCGACCCACATTCCCATGCTCACATCTTCCATCTTGAACAACTGCACAAGGTATAACGCCGGTAAATAATGGCAACAACAAATACAACTGTCGACACGATGAAGAAAAAATTGTGCAAGTAGAAAGACGAGAATGCTGTTTGATACCGTGAATCGCTAATACATAGGCCACAAAGACCATCTATTAAAAGAAATCTGACTACGACACATAATCGAGAAAGTAATTCATGTGGCTCGTGTTATCATTGAACGATGATGATAGAATGAAGGCGTGAGGGAATTAATACTGACCCTCAGTTTATGCTTCTCGAAGTCGGAAACTATGTACTTAGCAATGTCAGCCGAAACTATGTAGCCAGGTCCATTAGCATATGGTGGGTAGTCCTCTTCGGGCCATTCCTGCAATAAGAACAGCAGTAAAGCAGATTACCTTTATTTCATTAGCTTCATTTAGTGAATCACTTGGATTTGATCATATTTTCATGGATTCTAACCTCATAGGTAACAGCCCATTTACCGCTACGCAAGGGCTTATGATAGTAGTTGATGTTTCCGACATACAAGCTCGTACCCTCAGGAATTCTTCGTGCTTCTCTAACCACGACGTCGACACGAACAAACGTGTCATCATCACACTTCATTATATTCTTCGCCGATACAGTCCTAACCTAAAAATAATCACAAAACTTCGGTCATTTACGAGAAAGATACCATAAAAAAGAGAGCAAACTGAAGCATTCAATTTCCACTATATGCATACCCCATATTCACATATAGCAACGGTCTTCACCACTACAAGATCATAAGTATCCATGTATGGCACAATAACAATGTCGCCAAAATACTCGGCCTCTTTCTTCAAATCAACATTCACTTCCTTTCTAGCATGCTGCAGGAGAAGGAAAAAACAGAAGCTATAAGGGACCAGACAAAATGCTATTGTATTTCAAAGAGTGTTAGTCGTGGTTAGTGAAGTTGCTAGCACTAACCAAAGCCACAAAAAATCGAGCCACCACTTTCGAAGATTTAATGAGCGGATGCTGCATCCAGGACTTCCTGACAGCCATTCTCTCGGTAAAGTGATTGCCAGCAGAAAGTATACCAATGAAGAGCTCAACAGGACTATCAGGAAGAGGTGGAGCTTGCCACTTGCTGGACATCTCAAGTTGCTTCTGAGGAGAAAAACTTGGATGCGAAGATGGCAAAGAAGCTGCAAATATAGAATGCACATCGACATCACCATTCACCGTCAATCCAGTAGCATCCTCGAGAGAAAATCCCTGCCAAGAAAGAGCTACGCATTAAAGATGCGGAACTCATCACCCAAAACTGAGCAGGTAAGAGACTGCCACTCACTGTGCGATAAGGAAATGAAGTGACATGTCTCCCATCCACGTTAATATGATAACCTTCAAGGCCAGCACTCAGTGTCAAAACAAATAGCTTATCCTCGGCAAAAGGGTATGGCCAGTCAACAGACACTTTCTTTGTTCGATGTATGAGCCGGCTCAACCACCATGTAGCCTTCGATGTCCCCGAGCCACTATCATCATCACGGATCCACTTCTCGCACTTGGCAAGGCCATCCACTGCATTTTAAGTGGTTAGTTCACAAAATTTGGAACAACATGAAGAAGAACTACCCAAAAAATGTCAAGCAACCTATAATAAGGAAGTCGAACCAAAACGACCCTGACATCTCAACCAACCATTTCAATAAATCGAATCTTAGGATGTAGCAAATTCACACCAAAGGATTTCGCAAAACCATCAACTTCAATCCACCACAGCCAAAATAGAAGCTCAGATAAAATAACAAGCAAATCCTCAACAACAATCACGACAAGAAAAGTGAATTCAAGTTCATTCTCACCAGTCTCCTCATCGTCTCTTGACTTCCACCCCTCACAGCGAAGGGCAGTGCCCCATTGCTGCCTATAACAAGTATTCTGCTCAATCACAGGTTTCCCACTCCAATCCCCCTTTAACCTAGGATTAAAATGCAACACCCTAGGCGGCTCCTCCCCATCAACCGTCTTCAACCCGATCAACTCCATCATGAACTGAGACACCAAAACACCCTGATCACCCTCCTTCACCAAAGCAATCTTCGGATCCTTCTCCTCATGAGCCACCCTCGGCTTCCCCACAACCGTCACATGTGATCCCAATGTCAATCCACAGGGCAAGACAACCACAACTCTCCCCTTCTCATGACCACCAGTATACGAAACAGCATTCGGACAATACTCGGTCCTATTCTCACTTCTCTTCTCCACCTCACTCTCAATCTTCCCTGACCTCAAATCCCCCCAAAGCCTCTCACCATCCTGAAAAGCGACAATCATGGCCCTATGAAGCCCCGAAAACCCGTCTTTCGCACTACTATTCAACACCCTCCAATCGAAACTCAACCCGGAAAGCCTCCCATTCTTCCTAATCATCCTCTTCCTAACCCTAGACACATCGCCATGACCAACACGATCACGAATCACAATCGATGGCTGCGACGAAGGCGCCGCCCTCAACGGGGGCTTAAAGGGTCTGATCGGAGCTGCCTTCTCCTCCAACTCCTCCTCGCTATCGAGCCTATTGCTCTGCTGAACCCAAAACGCATCGTTTTGAAACCCTAACCCCTCATCAAAATCATCATCATAATCCCCAAACAAGGGGACTTCGAATGTGATCACGATCATGTAAATGAACCCAACAAGGAGGAGAATCTGGACCGATCGTTGACGCAAGAATCGCACAATCGAGTCCAATTTGCCCCTCCTCATTTTTGCTCCAATTTGGGTCACCGCAGCTCAAAAATGGGAATGACCCAGTTGAAATTGGGAGAGCCCCAATGAAATTGAGGAAACCCTAGACCCAAAAATGACGAAAAGGTTCTATTTTTGGGAATTTGGGGGTGATTGATGAAGTGGGTTGGCGAATTTGTTAGGGTTTCTGTGTGGAGTTTTTTTGAGAGGAGAGAAATGGCGTTTTTTTGAGAGAGAAAATGGCGTTTTTTCGAGGCCAAGTGTAATGAAATGTGGTTTATTGAGATTGATGCAAATTAGGGTAATAAATATGTACTGAAAATGGATTCTTACATTTGGATCCCCTTACATTTATAGGATTTTAGATGGGTATCAGATTAGATTTGAAAAGTAAATTATGTTGGATCAGAAGTTAAGAGAAAAAAAAAAACAGTAGATTTGGTTTTTTCAATTTTGAAATTTTTTACTATAATGTTGCTTATGTGTTTGGATTTGTTACGTTATATCTAGGTGAAACTAATAAGCTCTGTTACCAAGTTTAGTCGGAGTTTGCAAATGTGCATTGAGATATTTGTAAAGGATAATGATGTTTTAATTAGATAAACTGTAAGATGTCGTGAATATTTACTCATAATCATGTTATATACATGATTTTTAAAGTTGATACTCAACGTGTTAGAATATTTTGAGATGAACTAACATAAGAGACTTGGATCAACGACCTATCTATTATAAAACTTGAAATTTTTTTTTATTTCTTGACAATTATTTTGGATTTTAATTCTAAAGCATGGTAATTTTTTTGCAAGAATCCGGGGAGAATTTTTTTAGAAAGATTCTAATTTTTTTCAATAAAAAAACTATGTGTCATAATATAAAGATATAAATCATTAAAATAAAATATTTTAATTTTAATTATTTTTTTATTAAACATATTCATATTATAACATACGTCACTTAAATCCTTTTCAATAAGTTTATTTTATTTCTCCAAAATGTATGAAGATAGTTTCCAAGGCTGTTGTTAAATGGAAAAGTGGAAATTAAATTAGTGGGATGAAACGGACAACTGTTTGATTTTGTATTTAAAACGCGTGGAAATTTGACTTTGAACTTGTTATAAAACTTGGAAATTAATATTTTGCCATGTTGGGAATGAGGTGAAAAAACAAAGGTTACAAGGCACATCTATCATTTTGAGCCTGCTATAGGCACTTTGTCAAAATAGAAAAATTGTGTAAGTACCATCGTTCTCAGATATTATATCGATGTCGGGATAAATTATATTTTTGTTATTGTTGTTGTGTATAGATCACCTTGTCAAATTTATCCTATATTTTTTATTAGTGGGATCGAGGCGTGACATACCAACACTCGAGTCTCTACTACGTTCACGTTAAATGCATACAATTGTCAGATGATGTAGAAACGATTAATAATCATGATGAAAACAAACTTATAGAAACAATATTATTGCATCTTTACAACTACATTTCTGATCTTGTAAGTGGGTTACAGATCATTAAAAGTTTCATGTGCAACTACATTTCTGATCTTGTAAGTGGGTTACAGATCATTAAGAGTTTCATGATGGTGACACGGAGTATACTCCTAAAATGAACGATACAGTGACAAAAAGTCTGGAAGGGGCAGCACATTACCGTTGGCTTTAGGCCACCAATTAGCATCATTTTCAGTTTGGTACCTACGACAAATGCGACATCGAACCGTCATTTTACATTCTCAAAGCCACGAACACCGACATGAACATCTGAAAAGATCATAGCGACGCGAACACCAACTAGAGAGGTGTGACATAATGTGATATTTGACGACCTATGTTGAACATCGTGTATTTTGATGATAACAAACAAGCGAGTATTAATGTTTTGAGTTTTCATATGTGAAGATGCATTTTTAAGGTTAAAGGTTTGAAGAAACGCATGAAAGCTTTCGTCAAACATGGATGGGTCTGAAAGTTCTCGTGCTACACACAAAGTAAACTGTAAATCATAGAGTGAAGCTTGATTGAAGATTGAAGTGCCAAATTCAAATGAAAAACTTCAAGAATTAAGAAACAACAATTCATTAAAAACACAAGATCGAATTGATATAAATTGGAGATCCACAGTCTAGATACTTGTATAAAGACAGTGGAGGTACGACATCTTATCCTATAGTTGGATTATTGAGTATTTAGGATCAAATGAATAACATGATTTTTGAAGAGGCGTCTCTTGTGTCTTGGAACAGCAGTCACTTAAGTCAGTAATCGTTTTGTATTTGAAACTTTGATTTTTCGGATCCATTATATCTGAAAGATATAATCTATTATTATCTGCATAATTTTTGAAAGAAAATTATCTTTTTCACAATGGTGAGTAATGGACTATTTTAGGAAAATCTGTTTAAAGAGATAATCTAAAAATATTTCTAAAACTAAGGCGACAAGTAAAAATCTGTTTTTGACTTATTTTCTCATGTATTTGATGTTCACAATCATCCATGTTTTCATACCTTGTAACTTCAAAGAAAAATTATTTAACGAAGGCTAGAAACGTTTTGAAAAACTCACAAAATCACACAAACCTTGAAAAGAGAAAAAGTTTATTGTTTTCGAACAAGTGTTTTTAACTTTTATCTTGATAATTTGAAGAAGGTATGAATTCTAATATTACAAAGAAAAACTCAAGGTGAATTCTAACCTTATATGTGCTCAATGTTCTTTACTCTATGGTAATGGTGTTAAGCTTTTCATGTCCATATGATTATTGTGTTGTATGATCGAGTTGTTCGTATTGGTCTAATTCATGCAGGTATAATCGATCGTTGACCGAGATCAAGAATCTGTAAAGGTCGTGAGTCAAGCTATCAGGGGATAGTTTGTAAAGGGGATTGTCTACAATTAGGGTAGACGTAGATAATCATTTGTAGCGTCCTAGGATAGAGAGCCTACTGAAGAAGTCTCTTTGTTTGGTTAACAACGAGTAAGAGAGCATAGAGTGTACTTGTAAAATGATTTATATAGTGTTATTACTATGCGTGAAGAGTGGACGTAACTCCCTCATCAAGTTAAGGGAAGAACCATTATAAATTTGATATTGTTTACATTTCCTACATTGCTTTATGATTCATTGATCACTTGAAATTTGTGGGAAAATCTAAATTGAAAGTATAAGAATCATCTCTTCATAAGAACCGACTCTTATCTAAAAACTGATTCTCAGTGAAACATCATATTGTGGTTCATCATTTACATGATTTCGAAAAAAATTTAAATGCTCAATTTACTCCCTCCCCTCGAGTATTTTTGTGACTAGGACTTGACAACTTATCTAGGTTGTATAATGCACAAACCAGTTATCATCGAATAACTCTTTTCGTGAACTACATATCAAGGAAAAGCATGCAAACTCCCATATATGTACATGATTTGTCGCGTCTCGCCCTTTGCATAACGACATCTTGTTTGAAATTTTCACGACGCGCCAAAGTTTAGAGATGTTATGATGCTGCTGGCAAACAAGAAAGGAAGTCATTCCGTTTCAAATTCATCAATCAAGAATTTATTGATTCTCATGTATTTTGATGATAACAAACAATAATGTATTGATATTGTTTTGAGTTTTAATGTATATAGATGTACAACTTTATGTTTGAATTTTGATGAATCTCATGAAATTTTGGATCAAACAAATGATGGACTCTATGATCATTTGGTCCTGCAAAGAAGATGATCAAAGTCTCTTGGATCATAGTTTTAATAGATGAAGTGTATATCTTGGATCAAGTCAAAACCTCAAGCGATCATGAAGCAACTCAAGATCAAATACAAGAGCTACAGGATGCAAAATGAGGATGTAAAATGAAGATCAGTTGTGTAGTGTCTTGTAAAGTGTCCGAAGATATGATACTATTATTTAGTCAATCGAAATAATAAGCACTTAAGATCTATTGAATAACCAAAAGGAAAAATGTTTTTGCAAGGGTTGATCCTTACGAAAAACCATCTCTTGTGTCAGTAATAGATTCTATTATAAATCATATGATTTTTCGGATCACTCTTTAAAAAGATATTTATTAGATATTTTAATGTTTTTTTGTTATAAAAATATTTTTTAAGCCAGAAATGTTTTAATTGGAGATATGGATTGACTAGTCATTTGTTGGTTAAAAAATATCCCTAAATCTTAGAAGAATATGGAAAAAGATTTTAATCATATGATTTTCTATTTTCCCTGTGTGCTCTTCCACCTCTCCACTCGCTGTTCTTCAATGAGTATTATTTAAGAAATCAGAAAAATACATTTGAAGGGTGCAAATCACAAAGATCTTTATAGAGAAGGGTTTTCAGTGTTTTCAATAAGGAAAAGTATTCAACACACATATGGTGATTCAGAAGGTTAGGATTTAATGTTTTCTATGAAGATTTAAGGTAAATTCAAACCTTTATAGGTCCTGTTTCAGTGATTGAATAAGATATCAAGCTGCATGTTTCGTAGAGTCAATTTTGTTATCACTCGTGGAGTGTTGTGTTGCGTGAGAACCTTGAACCTAGGTTTGTATAGGTCGTCCAGTCAATAGAATGTGTTTGTAATTAAGTTTTATTCTAGTCTAGGGGTAGACGGATATATGGATTTACAAGTGTTTTAGAGGTACGAATTACAGATGAAGTCTTGCATTGTGTGATATGTGAGCAAATGAACAAGATGTACTTGTAAAATGGTTTTACATAGTGTGATTGGTGTGTGTGAGGAGTGAATGTAATTCCTTTATCAGGATTAGAACGAACCACTATATATATGATTATATATATGATGTCACTTGCAATTTGTTTTTCGTGTATTTTTTGTAATCTAATTGATCACGTAAAAGACTGTACGAAAAACTGAATGTGGAAAGTATAAGAACAATCTCTTAATAAATAATTGTCCCCATATAAAGACTCTTACTACAATTTCATTTTTAATACATCATTTTATAAGAATTCGAAAAAACTTAGATATTTAATTCACCTCTTTTCGAGTATTTTCTTGTGACGTGGGAACTAACAGAACTCTTTAACAAAACCGTTGTTTAAGTGTTTATTAGGCTGCAGTTAACCAAATCAGTCACCCAAATCGAACCAGAACTTACATGGAGCGAAGCACGCGATCAGCACCAGAGAGAGAAAGATCATTTTTCTATCGCGTGATCTCATGATTCTCATCTCGAACTGATCATGTAAATTTAGCTGAGACGAAGTGGGAGCTGAAACGCCCATGCTTTTCACGCTTTCGCTGCTTATTAAACCTTCAGCCTCTCGCCTTCTCTTATTTTACTTCACGGAACGAATACACAATCTTCTCCTCTTTGATCTACTTGTGTGTCTTGAATAGGAGAAGAAGAATGGTGCGGCCGTCTTTCTGTGTCAAAACGAATGTGAAGCGAGGTCCTTGGACAGATGAAGATCAGGACGAAGAGGAGGATGTGAAGATCTTGGCGTGTGGGTCGAAGCCAGGAGCTGGTAATTCGACTCCTTTCCCAAGGAAAGACGGTATGATAAGTGAACTCTTTGAACTTAATCCTTAACTGAGCCTCGAACATCATATTATCCGTACCGTTATGCTTCCTGTTTTCATACACTACGAAATTCACCCACCCCTCTGTAAAACTGAATGATGGGCAGCGCTTAAAAAATGCGGAAAGAGCTGCAGACTGAAGCGGACCAGTTGCTTGCGGCCTGATACAAACCAAGACGGCTTTGCAGCTGAGGAAGAGGATCTGATCATTAAGCTTCATGCCGCGATAGGAAGCAGGTAACTCAGCAAGATAACCTACTGATTTGATTACCTGAAGTCATAAACATTTTCGCCTGGCATTGCTGGTGCCTAGTTGCTTTTCACCGGACCTTGGAATGATACATTCATCCCTTCGCTAATCGAGCAACCAAATCGAAAATTGGCAGCTAAGATGGATGGGGAACTAGACTTCCCAGTTACGGGTTCAATATCATTTTGATATCGCAAATCCCAACCTTTTACAACTGATCATGAAAGAAGTTTGTTGAAATATACAGTTTGGCTGCAGCTCGACGATTTAATGTCTATTTGTCCATTGATTCTGCCTCATTATTTTTTGTGCTTGTAGGTGGACTATCATTGCACAGCAACTCCCTGGACGAACAGACATCGACGTCAAGAACCACTGGAACTCAAAGCTGAGGAAGAAGCTCAAGTATATGGGCGTCGACCCTGTCACACACAAACCTTTCTCACAGATCCTCGCAGACTATAAGAACATCGAAGGCCTCTCGAGCTCAGGCCCTCGAATCAGGTCCATTCACAATGACCTGAAGCACGCTTTCATGGTCAAAACAGAACCATACTCGATGATCCCATTCTCGACGCCATCACCAACCAGTACAATCACAACTTCATCATCAGAACCCATGATCGCTAACTCATCAAACAGCGGTTACTATAGTGGAAACTACTCTCACGACCTTCTTACTCAACTCCAATCCATCACGCTGGTTACAGAAGCCTCGAGCTCCAACATCAGCCCAGCACCGACCCCCTCGCCCATGTTCTTCACCCTACTAGCTTCGGCACCACCTGTTTCCATCCCTGAGCAGCAAGCTGATCAAGACCCGTTTCCCTGGCGCGAATTCCTCATGGAAGAAGCACTCCAACCCGGCGATCAAGCCCCAGAAATCGACAATTCAACTCAGCTAGACATTTCTTCAAACACCTTCCGTGCATCTGAAATCAAACCACCGTCGATGCCTCCCACGATGAAAGAAGCAGCTGGGCAAGTGAATGATGCTGCAATGGGATCGTTGTCATTATCAGAGAGTTCATTTGTGGAGGCGATGCTTGACCAAGAAAGTGCTATGATGCTTTGCGACTTTCCTGGGTTGTTTATGGAAGAACCACTCTATTGTTGAATGATCATCTTCATTAGTGAGATGATTAGTTTTATTTATTTATTTATTAGTTCGAGTCTTTTTCGATTGATTCAATGCAAAGGTAGAATATTTGATTCTTCCTATGTCATGCATCGCTTTACACCATTAGCACCTGTTTCCTTATCTCTATTCGCATGCTACAATCTCATTACTGCATGTAATAGAAAATAAATTGTTATAACAATAATTTTCATCATAAATTTAAGATTTAGAACAATAAATTAAAATTTGAAAAAAAAATTTCAAAATGGAAAAAACTCTCTAAAAATTTACTTCTGATGTTTGCAGCACAGATCATAAACTAGCTTTTCCCGTTATTGTCACTCTTTGCTAGAGTGAAACTATTATAGCTGATCTGCACTGGATGTGCAGAATTCGGAATTCGGTATTGAAGGATGTTTCGAAGTGTAATCCTTTGTCGCATTAGAGGTAGAGAAGTGTAAATTGTGTAGATTTTCAAAGCACTAGGGTGAAACAAGCCAACAAGCTTGTGTGATGGTAGTATGTTTCTTTCCTTGTTTACTTACGGATTTTTTGTTCTTGTTAAATCTGGGTCAAGTTCAATTAGACTTTGTGCCACTGCTGATGGATGTATTCCTTATAACAAATGGTGGGTAACATCTCGTCATTTTCTTTGGATTCTTTTTCAATTCGGAGAAAGGAGTATAATTGAACGTACGGGAAAACAATCTTTTTTGTTGTCTCTGTGTATTTTTTTTTTTTCAAAGACTATGTTCATGACGAGAATATCTGAATATTTTGTTGTTAAAGCTTGGTTAAGTTGTTAATGATGTGGTGACTAACTATCCTCGACATAGTCAGTAGCGAGCAACCCTCCCTTTGTTTCATCCTTGTGATCTTACTAATCCTTGAGGTCGTTTTACTTACAAAGGCTAATCGTTCTTAATTGATTTGGGAACCGTGAGCTTTTGTGCTTTGATAACCCAAAGTTCAAACTTTGGTTACTGCTAGGTCTCTTGCCCGTTGAAATTTAAATCTCTTCCTTCCAAACAGTATACCCCGAGGATTTGACCGTTAAAATTTTGCTCACATGCTGATGAGAATAATTGATTTTCGAAGCATGCATGAATTTTTGTACACCAAACCAAATAATTTGACATGAAAAGCTGATTAGACAAACAGTAACAGGCAACTGTCGATAATCATCATAATAATAAGATGGTCAATGCAGACAATTTGTCAAATTTGAGGCTCCTCTCCCCACCCTGAGACAGATCAAAATTGGTAATGTTTCACAAGTCATAAACATGGCGTGGTTTTCCATGCTACTTTTGTCCCACTGTACTCCTCTCTTGTTCGAATAACGAGGGTTTGCTTTTATTAAAATTTAATGATTTAATCCATATAATAATTTAAATAAATAAATATATATAATAAATTAATAATAAATAATAATTTTGTTTTTATAAATGTGCGAGATAAAAAAATGAAGAAAAAGAAAATGATGATGTGTGATTTTATGTGATATAAAATAGAAATATTTTGATATTTTTTATGTAAAAAAAATTATTAAATATGAAAATATTATAATTTAAATAAAACATCCAAAAAATATATATTATAATTTAAATAGAACAAACAGAATAACGTTTAATCGTGGTTGTATTGAAGATGAATATTCAGAATGTTGATTTCAATGTTTGATAGTATGATCTACTGGTATCAGATTTTTTGACACGAATGACGTGAATATATGAATCGGGCGTGCTCGGTAGTATGTTGTCTAGGGGTCATATTCTCTGAAGTCGTATGTCAAGACACATACTTTGTGAAAAATCATGTTACAGACAAGCCAGTAAACAAAAGATGGTCGATTATACTGTCATGTTGGTATGGTTCAATTTGACAAAAGAAGTCATTAGTTATATTAAGTTGACACCTTGGTGTAGAAATTTGAGGGACACCTAAGTTCATCGATTTACTATTTCCTGGCATGAAATAGTCCAATCTATATGCACAAAGTTATAATAACAGTAACAATGTATACAGAGGAGTTTTTGATTACAGGAGATACTAACAGTAGAAACCTATACACGATGGATTGTTACCAAAACATGGATAACATGCATTGCTACTATTTATCGGAAAACCAATTCCAATAGTTACATGAATAAGAGACCTCATTTTCAAGCAAACAAGGAAAAGGAGAAAAAAGGAGATGAAGAACTCAATAATGAATTGAGTCAGTCTTGTCTCGTCATTCTCCAATGAGGTCAAGCCCCAATAAATTCACACAATAATCCACAGATCTCACTCCCCTTTCAGTGCTTTCACCTTTCCCACATCTCTCTTTTCCTCTCAACAATGGCTCAACAACAACACAGTACAAGAACTCACTTCACTGAGCCACCTGCACCACACACAAGGACACCAAACCCTCAACCGCACAAGCCATTGAACACTACCCATTTGCCAAAGACCTCAACTTTGGTGAACCCAGTTGCAAATAAGTGCAAATCAGACCCGAAGATTTCAACTTTGGAGAACCCCAATAGTGGGTTTAGTCAAGACGAGGAGAAAACAGTGAGGGTTGCAAGAGAGAGCAAATGGTTAGTTCTTGAAAAGGACAAGAAGAAAGAGGATTTTGATGGGAAGTTGGTTTTGAGTGCAAAGGGTAAAATGGGCAATAATGAGGAAAAGGGCGTGGTCAAAGTGCCTGGTGGCGGCGGCGATGGCTGCGGAGGAGGAGGTGGTGGTGGTGGTGGAATTGGGAGGAGGAGGTCTGTGTGTGATGTGAAAGTTGAGTTGGGTGATTTCTTTGTGAAGAATGGGGTGAGAGTGGTGTCTGTTGATATGGCTCCATTGATGCAGATTCATGCTGTGAGTTGTGCTAGGAAGACTTGTGATAGTCTTGAGAAGTTCACTTCCAAAACCCTTGCCTTGACCCTAAAAAAGGTATAACTTCTTTGATTGAGATCTTGATTGTGTCTCCAATGATGTGAATCATGTGATATTGATGTAATGTAACCAAATGAATGACTAAAGGCCTCAAAATGGATAGATCTGTGTGCCATCATTATTGAAACATGACATCATATTGTCGAAATGTTGGGTCGGGATCGAAACGTGCAATCGTCATCTTAATGGTCAGGATTCGAGCTGTCATGGAAGCATATGCTCAAGTTAGCTACTTCTATGATGTATGTTTACTTGAAATACGAACTTTGGAGTATGTGTTCATTCAACCTGGAATACCATTGTGTATTAACAGATAAATTGTTTAAGTTTCCACATAATTGGAAGTGTTAGTATAATCCTGAATCCTGATATCACCCAACTCATAACATTTTAGTCCTGATAATGGTCGCTTTCTAGCACTGTCATTCCTGCCCTATGATGTTGTTGATGGATTTCTTGGTATTATCTCAATTCAATTGTCGGTAGTGTTCATATTTTTGGATGCGAATTTGGGAACTGTTTAATGGGCAATTGCTATGTTCACGACGTTTGCTATTGTATTGATTGGATTCGTTTGTCGGCAGGAATTCGATGCTGTTTATGGACCAGCGTGGCATTGTATAGTAGGGAAGAGTTTCGGATCATTTGTGACGCATTCTGTTGGAGGATTTCTGTATTTCTCGATGGATCAAAAGCTTCATGCCCTCTTGTTTAAAACAACTGTACAGGTTGCCGATTGATCGATCAACAACGACAAGTCCCGTAATTGTTACTACTCTTCTTATAGTGTTCTTCCTCCATCGGCTAGTAGAGAAATCCTGTTTACATGATGGCCTGAGAAATGCTCTGGTTCATTCAATCTAGCCCTCCTGTTACAGCTTGTATGTAACATTTCGCTCAATGTGCATTTTAGAGTTGCCTAGACGAAGTCTATATGGCGCTAAGAGTCACATGTGCCTGTATCTCTTAATGTGTACATGAAGTTCGATCGCTCGGTTAGCTGATTTGCAGCAGTATGATCTTTTCATAAGCGACATTACTCACGCCATGGAAGCATTATATTCCATTTTGACTTTGCTAGTAGCCCGTCTGGGCGAGTTCGGTTGCTGTTTGTTTGCTCAAGGACAGGTTTCAATCTTTTGAACTGAGATTGGTTCAGTGCAACTGCTGTCCTTGACATCTGGTTCAGGGGTTAGTCATGTAATAAGCCCAAAGGTTGGTGATGCGCTTCTTCCAATGCGCATTTCCGTACTAGTTCCAAAACGATTGGCAACGATCATAAAACCACCCTGGCGATCACTTGGAGATCGACAATCACTACAATCGGGTGCTATATGAGTAAGGACATGGATCCTCAGCTGTCGAGCTTCTGTGCTGTCCTGCTATTGGCTCTCATGGACTGTTAGATCTCAAACGGTTCAAAAATTATCAAGATATGAAAAAAATCTAGAAATATTATTTTTTAGGATTTTATTTTAAGATTTAGGTTTTTTTAAAGGTTTAGTATTCAATTTTATAGGGTTAAGATTTCATTTTTGGGGTTCAGGGTTTTATTTTTGAAATTTAGGGTTTCATTTATTTTTTAGGATTTATTTTCAATTTTGTGTTTCTAGATCTTTTTATATCTTGGAAATTTTTGGATCGTTGGATTGAGATTAAACGATCTACTCGAGCCAACAACAAGACAACACAGAAGTCTCGACAATCGAGGATCCGCGTTCATATATGACTACTGTCATATAGCACCGGAGCTCACTGTTGTCCACCAACGGAGCCTTGTAAAAGGTGACACTGGCACCAAACACTTAGGAAAGGTACCTGGGAAAGATGGCTGCCGGCATTGGTGGTTAGGATAATGCACACCACAGGACGCACAGTGCGGTTTCTACTAGGCGCATTCCATCTTTAAGTTCGAGAGGTGTTGAGTTGAGCTGCAAGCATAACCTATTTTATACGAGTGAGTTTAATTTTTATTTTTATTTTTTTGAAATAGAGCTTAAACTGTGTTAATAAAAGACGTGACGGGCATTACTGGTAGTGTCTTTTTTGGAAAGGTTACGCACATTAGCAATCATCACTGTCTCGATCAAGAACCTGGAAATATCTTTACAGGGAATCAAAATCTTATTAAGACGGGAAGAAGAATATTGTATGAGTTCCTTGAAAAACATTTTGAATATTGTACTGTATTCAAGGTTTATTAAAACCAAGAGAATTCTTAATGAGGAATCATATTGCTAAACTATTTTAAGTATAACTATTGAAGTTGTTGTGAATGAGAGCAGACGGACGATGAAACAAGGTCGCAAGAAGATTAACAAAACGTCTGGGCATAGACACGGCTACACCAGAGCACGGGCTGTTGCATGGAAACATGGAACCAGGAGAAAGCGTGAACGCCCGGACACGGGTCTGTTTTGTGGTAGTTCAATGTTTTGGTCGAGATTTGGACCAAATTTGATATATATTTTTTTATTTATGAGTTTATAAATAGTTATATATCGGATTTAATTGTATATCGAATAGAAGAGGTTATCAAAGAGATTGTCTCAATGATTTGAGCGAAACACACATTGAGATTGAATGAGTTGAGAGAGACGATCATTATAATCGTGTGATTTGATTAATAGATTATTTTTATGGGGTTTTTTCTCCCGATGATCGGGTTTTTCCACGTTAAATATCGTGTATTATCGTTTGATTTGTTATTTGTACTGATCGTTATTTGATTGTGATATTTATATCAATCAAATTCTAGAATCAGATTTATGACAATAACACATAGGAGATACAGTAATAGATTTACATAAAACAAATTTCTAACATATAAATGAGCTTTAATATCTAAGCTTCTTTCATTTTACTTTTATCGTCTCATAAAAATATTTTCAATATTTATCTTTTTTAAATATATCATAAAAATTATACTCTATTATTTTTTTATTTGAAATTTTTTTCTTCAATCCCTTTTTTATGTGAATATATAAGACGGATAACACTCCCCACAACAATACAATATCCAGAACTAATCATCATCAGATAAGAAAAAGAAAAAGAAAAATGAAAAAAATAAAACCAAGCGAAAAAGCACACGGATTCTCTGCCCCCCTTCTCTTCTCCATCTCCGACGAATTCCTTGAACCCTCGCAGAACTCACACACACGCTCATCTTCCTTTCTCGCTCGATCAATTGGTCGAAAATGGCGGCGGCGGGTGGGGGTTTGGGGGGGATGGAGCTGCAGGAGACGGTGAAGCAAGCCCTGACGGCGCTGTACCATCACCCCGACGACGCCGTCCGCGTCCAGGCCGATCGCTGGCTCCAACACTTCCAGCGCACCCTCGACGCCTGGCAGGTATAATACTATAATCCTAACTAACATTTATAATAATAATAATGATCAGCAGTCGATACGAGTTCGATTTGATTCGTCAGTGTTTGTGTTCGACTGTGGAATCGCTGTCAGTGCTCGATCTGGTTGTGTTCTGAGGTAATTGGAGGTTTTGAGCTGTGTGGTGCAGCTTGATTTTGTTGATTTAGGGTTTGGAGTAGGATTGACAATGGATATGTTCTGTGGCTCACTGATAAGGCCTTGCATAGGACATTCAGGTCCTGAGTTCGATCCTGAGTGCTTTGGTTCGCCTCTTGGTAAGGCTGTCAGCCGTCGGATGGCTGCTTTACGGTGCTGGTTTAAGGGTATCCTTTGTTTTCGGGCTACTGAGTGCGCTGGAGCGGCCATGTTTATTGAAAAGTAAACCTTTTCGCAATATTGGAGCTTACTCAAGGGAGGGAGAGGGTGACCTGGAACGGCTTTGGAGGAAACGCTGGAACAGGAGATATGAATTGTCATGACTCCATGGAGAGCATTATGCAAGTTTTGGGGAAATAAGAATTGTTGTATGGCCTCCCTTTTATACTGGAAGGAATAAAGGCTTTTCTTTTTCTGTTTTTATGGTTCAAGTAGGATTGGGGTTGATACATAATTTGTTTTTGGATTGGGCTAGTTCATTTATGATAGTGGCATTTTTCGAGTTGGGAAGGAAATCTGACAGAATAGAGCAGGAGAACGTATTGGAGATGCATATAAATGATTATTTGGACCATTTATCCACTAAAGAACATCATTCTTAGTAAATTCGGCCAAGTAGTCTGAGACTAGGCATTTGATTTTGGTTTAATAGAAGTAATGCTTAGCTTTTGTTGGAAATAGATTGGATTTATAGTTTGAAAATTGATACCCAAGCATCAAGTGAAATTGAAAAATTAATTTCGGACCCTTGTATGCTTTCCTCCATTTTCATCTTTTCGCCCTCTTCTAAGGCCCTTGCCCTCTTTTGAACAACGCAAGGAGAAGAGGGTTTGAATATTTCTGTAGGTGAAGCATTTTATGGTCTTCGAAGGGAGGGCAAGGAGAATAACACACAGACCTGTCACTTGTTCATCTAGGAAAATTCATGAGTTTAAATTTCTGTATAAATATAAAGCTTAGTCTTCCACAGTGCTTACTTGCTGGTAATATTAATGGGAAATGTGTAGTACTCTTCATCGTCTTACTTCATTTATCCACTCTCACGCTGTAGTCTAAAGCGTTTTTTGTTAATTCATTTTTCCTTTTTTTCACTTGTGGGTTGGATTTCCACCAATGTTTTTGCGTTCTACTGTTATTTAAGATGCTAACTCTTTTTCTTCCAATTTTTAGGTTGCAGATAATTTGCTTCATGATGCTGGTAGCAATTTTGAAACATTAGTATTCTGTTCTCAAACTCTGAGAAGCAAGGTAACCTTGAAATTAGTTCTCATAATCAGGGCTGTTGGATCGTTCTACATAGGATGCTCTTTTGATGCATTTACTATGGGTTTAGGCTCTACTATACTGTTTCAGGTACAGCGAGACTTTGAAGAATTGCCTTCCGAAGCATTCCGTCCATTACGTGACTCTTTAAATGTATGTCAGTAGACTTGTATTACCTGGTTATTGGTTTAAACCCTTGGCCTAATTTTTTGTATATGTGCATTGGAATTCATCGTGATTTCTTGTTTTTATCATGTATGCTGGTTTTGCTTATGTGTTGTGGTTCTTTGCACCGCAGCGATTATTGAAAAAGTTTGACAAGGGTCCTCCCAAAGTCAGAACACAGGTACAGTATCGAATTTCTTGGAGAACCGACCATGCCCTTTTACATACCTGTGCTGTGCTGTGGTAACTTTTGGTTATTTTTGGATTAATAGATTAGCCTTGCAGTGGCTGCTTTGGCTGTCCATGTTCCTGTAGAAGATTGGGGAAATGGAGGTATCATACAATGGCTGAGAGAGGAGATGAACTCTAATCTGGAATGTGTTCCAGGTTTCTTGGAGCTCCTGAAAGTGTTGCCTGAGGTAAGTAGAAATCATCTTCATGAAGTATTTGTGGAAATGAACGCAAACATGCATCGACTTATTTAAGTCCTTGTGTAAAGTACTTGTAGGAATGACGAATCGTGCAGTGAACTACATGTGCCTTTAAGTTGACAAGGGAGTGCTATGTTCAAAATATTGAGCAAAAAGTTCTTCATTAGAATATATTTTGATATTATCTATAAACTTCCAAATTAGTGATGCATAAAAATAGTAAATCTTGTGCAATTCCTTCGTTAAATTAGTAAATCTCGCACAATGTCTATTTCAAGAATGTATTTTGGTGCTTTTACTTTATGAAACCTCCGGGGTTTCTACTCAAAATCAGTTGGCGATGAGTGGAGTATCACAGGATCTTATATTGTTTTTTTTAGCTCTCAATTTTACTCGTGGGTAATATGTTTTCAACACTGTCCCTTGTGCGAATGTTTCTTCTAGGTTTGAAGCGTGGACATTAAATTTGGGTGGCACAAAATGTTGGCCGTTGAGCCTAGTAGGTTTTGATATCTACTGGGCTACAACTCAAAATCAATTTGCAATGAGCACCGCGGATCTTATATGTAATTGTTTTGAGTTTGCAATTTCCAATTTGGGCAATATGTTCTCAACATAATTTATAGCTCTAACTTAGAACTCCTCTTAATACAAGGAAAGCTGTCCAAATTAGTGTGGTGTTATTCTTCTATGTTTTGGTTTGAATTCTCAATCGCCTTGCACTTGCATAAGATAAAAGATAAAGAAACACCCCTATTGAGGAAGATGATCAAAAGAGTTGAGGAGCATGATGAATCAGTCAGTCACTGGCATGCCCAAAAGAAGTCTCTCGCCTAAGGCCCAAAAGGCTTTGTTTTATTGAAGTCGTCTTACCTTCCTAGAGGCAGGGCTCTCCCCTCTTACCACACTGGGTGCCAGTTCTCTTATTTTTCTAGTGTGATTTTTTTGTAATTATTTTTGTCTTCTTATGCAGGAAATATTTAATTACAGAATAGCAGCTCGACCTGATCGACGTCGCCAGTTTGAAAAGGAACTAACCTCTAGCATGGAGGTTGCATTTGGCATTTTAACAGCTTGTTTGAATGCTGATGAACTCAAGGAACAGGTGGATCCTCATGCTCATACCTTTCCTAATTCAGGTTCATGTAGTTCTTGCGTATGGGATTTAAGAAACTTTTTCATGGTTTTAAGCCCTATGGCAAGGAGCCAATCTATTATACTAAGGTCTAAATAATCTTTAACTGGATTCACTGTTCTTTCTTTGACATTGTTCTCAACCATTAGTTTAAACCAAGGTTTTCATAATCGGCATTGGAATCAGTAAAATTCCAAACCGATTCAAATCCTATTCAAATAGGCCGAATCAGATGATTAATTGGTTGATTCAGTCCAATTCGATTCAAACCTATTTCTATCAATTTTTATGAGAGAAAAGATAATAAATAAGATAAATATCAACATAAAAAGAAAAAAATTAAACAAAATAAGTAAATAAAAAGTTTTTTTTATCTCTCTTGAAGGATTTTTTTTATTCTCCTGGTGATGATTCTTTTCACACTAGAACATAAACTAAAATCATAAAAGTCTTAATATGACAATTTCAAATCTTTACACTTCATACTTCAAAATATAAATACACATAAAGTATTCAACATCATTAATTGGATACACTTATTGATGAATTCTAAGTCAGAAAAATGAAGAGTGACAATGATATTCCAAATATCCTCCATAACATTTAGGATTCCCGCATGGGTTAGGTCTTTTTTTTCTTTAAATGTGCATAATCAACCAAATCGATCAGAATCAGCCGATTCATCTCTAAAACATCCGATTCAAGGTCAATTTGGTGCATATTCCACAAAATCGGGGTGAATTGGAGTCGGTGGAGACAAGAACCTATCCGATTCACCGATTAATCGGCCGATTATGTAACCCATGGTAAACACAGTTCACTAGGAAGTTTTTGACATGAAACCAGATGCCTGTATGTAGGTTTAACTATGTGCGTACATGTATTTATTGGAACAAGGAGGACCTATAATGGTGAAGTGTTGCTTAAGTGATTTAATTGATGCCAAATTCGTTGTAGCTCGATATATTAATTCCACACTTGCATTTCTTATAATCCAGTCTAAGCCTAATCACTTGGCTGATGATCTGTTGAGTAAGAGGGCTACCCATGCAGTTTCAGCTGCTTTACTTTTCCAACTGTTGTCAACATGATGTATCTCATATGGAATAGGATGTCTAAATGTTCTAAATTTTTGAATATAAATTGCTTTTTTTACTTCAATTGTGGTAGCATATTACTGAAGCCTATATTCTACTACCTTGCTGCGTTTGATGAAGAGGTGACATGTTTTTTAAAAATTTGTTTGACTGCAGGTTCTCGAGGCGTTTGCTTCCTGGCTTCGCTTGAGGAGTGGGTATGTGCTAAAAGCTGGACCTTACACATTGTTTTAGAATTGCATCCCTGTTTGTTTCCTCATTCTTTCCATCGTACCAGAGGAATGTGGCCCAATGGTGATTGAAGCCTTATTTTATTTTTGTTGCTTTCAGGATTTCAGCATCTCTACTTGCTTCTCATCCTTTGGTGCTCACAGCTCTTTCGAGCCTGAATTCCGAGCTATTATCTGAGGCTGCTATCAATGGTACTTTATCTTAGTAGGCATGCTCAAACTTTAAACGCACACTTCCCATACCAATCTGCACATTTGAGTATTAATGTGCATGCGAACAACTTGCATCAAATCCCTTGCGTAAGTATGCCACACTCATAACAAATAAAGTCAAGCTGAAGATGTTAAAGTGGATAATAGCTCTGGAGCAGGATCATTCTGGGATAACCCAAACCCTAACAAATTCTTGTGAAAGGCAAATAAAAAGGCTGATCATAACAAATGAATAATGACTTGGTTTTGCATGGTTTATGACCCTTGTTTACTGGAATAGGTGGATTTTTACTTAACGTTCTTTGCCTGAGTCGACTCTGAGAAGACATGGCAGTATGGCACTGATGAGTATGGAAATATGACTCTGAGAAATGTCTCAGTGTCATGTTTAATTTATCTGTGGTTAGATATCCTCAAGGGGCTTGTTACGAGTTATGTTGGGGCAATATTTTTTTTTTATTATGCTTCTGCAAATTGATATTTTGTGGTTGCTATGCTCATGCGTTTCAGTTGATGGTTTCTTGCGATTTTTTGAATGTTAGTTGCAACTTAGAGCATGGCCCGATGGCTTCTCCTTATTCGTTTGCAGTTACGTCTGAGTTGATACATTGTTCAGTTGTTGGAAGCTTGTCTGATGCTTCTGCCCAGATGCCCTTAATTCAAGTTATCGTACCTCGCGTAATGAGTCTTAAACCTCTGCTTAAAGATCCTTCAAAGGTAAGTATTTTTCTGTTTCAACTCTCAAATTCTTTAACAGTCTCTTGTTTCTTTGGTTGCCTTAACTTTTAGTAGTATCCATCAGGCAGTAAACATTTAACACCTCTCTCCCAGACTGGGGATATTGATCATTCGTTTTTATTCATCTTAGTCATCAAAGTTCTCGGTGATGGTGCAGGTTAGGATATTTATAGAACACTAGTGCTTCTTCCATGTTTAATCAGGGAATAAATAGGTTTCCCCAAGTTGCCTGTCACTTATAACGAGCTTTCTATGAACATGATCTGCTTTGTCCCTTTTTCAGGACGAAGAAGATGTGAAGGCCATTGCTCGCTTGTTTGCTGACATGGGTGATTCGTATGTTAAATTGATTGCTACCGGTATGTATGCTGTTCTCGATGTTAAATGATCTCATGTACTTGGTGATGGATTTTTGTATCCCCTTTGACCCTCTGGCAGCTGGCTGATAGCTAATTTTTGAATGATAACATTGGCTATGTTCCGATGGGATTCTGTTGTAGTTCTTAAACAGTATTATCTGTTAGCTTTGGACTGAGCCATCTTCGCTTTTTAATATCTTCAGGTTCGCAGGAGTCAATGATGATCGTCCATGCCCTGCTGGAAGTTGCTTCACACCAGGAATTCGACATTGCTTCAATGACCTTTAATTTTTGGCACAGTCTTCAGATTTACTTGATGGAAAGGTGATTAGCTTTTAGAATTACACTTGACACTCTTGTAGTGGGGCAAATGCTATATACAGATTGAATCAGGATGAACATCATTGCAAATGCTTGTAATACAGGGAAATAAACCAGTCTTTTGGTGAGGATGTAGCCATTGAAGCAGAGAGAAATAGGAGATTACAGATCTTCCGTCCCTCATTTGAGTCTCTTGTATCTTTGGTGAGTGTCTGAAATATATTTTCACGGGAAAAAAAAACAAAAAAAGTACAAAAAATTGCGTCCTCAAGACCCTCTCTTGGCATGAAATTTCTGAGCTGCCATAATTTAGTGGTCGGTGTTGGCTCATATGAGGAAGTTGGGAAAATATTGCTGATTGCGTACTCAACTTGAGGGCTATCCTGCAAATTTATGTTTTATTGAGCCTTGCCGTCAGGCTTCAAATTGTTTGGGATTTAGTAAAACGAATGCTCCTAATGATTCGTTTGGTTATTCTCATGGAATGGAGTTTTGTCCATTTAAGGGGTTGTTGCCAGTGTTGTGTTTCAATTATATATTCGTATTCAGGAGATGACTGATCTTTCTTAGTTAATTTTGATATTTTAAGGTGAGTTTCCGGGTTCAATATCCTCAAGATTATCAAGAACTTTCTGGAGAGGACATGAAGGACTTTAAGCAAACCAGATACGGTAATGCTTCACTAGCGTCTACTACTTCTTGCACCAGAGAGTATTTCTTGTTGGCCTGCTATTAATTGTCCAACTCTTGTCCATATATCTGCCACACTTCTTTTTATGCTTTTCCCTTTCTACCATGTGGGGCTGTAGTCCAAATTTGGTCTTGTTTTTTCTGTTTCTGTTTCTGTTTGGCTCATTGCAAGAGGCACTGGATAAGTTAATTGGCCTGTGACTATTTAGTGTGTCTCCTTGATCTATTAAAAATTGTAGAGCTCGGCTGATTGCTGCTTTATTTTCTTGTTGATTTATATTCTTTTTCCACCTTTTGACGCAATAATTAAGGCTTGGATTTCCTGGCTGTAACTATTTGTGTTCTTGTTGGTAGCGGTTGCGGATGTCTTAGTTGATGCAGCATTGGTGCTTGGAGGGGAAGCTATACTGAAGATTCTTTATATGAAACTTGCGGAGGTGTGTGATCAGTTTTTTGTACTTAACGTTTAGCCTTTTAAATCTTTAAAGCTGTGATCCCATTCTCAACCAACTATAGCATTAGGCAGGGCCCAATTGCGAGGTCTTTTTTTCATTTTCTTTTTCCATGTAATACTTTGCATTTTCCTTTGTCGAACATTACTGACATTTTCCCCCGAGAACTTAGGCTAGATTTCACATGTAAAAACCTGTCCTTTCTTCATTCGGTCGTCTCCCCTCTATGTGCAATTTGTCTAGAATCCTTAAGGAATTTCATGATAGTTGGGGTGGAGGCTGTAAGCACTGAGCTGTAAGAATATTTAAGCCACTCATCTTATCGGTTTTCGTTTTTTGTTCTTCATGGTGAAATTGTTCCATTCTTCCATTTGTGGAAATTTTTGTCTGGAATATATGGAGGATCCTTCTTTATTACAGTAGCCCCAGTAGGCTGCCCTACTGACACTTTTTATGGAATGAATTCAGGTTTAGTTCCCTTCTGTTGTGTATTAAAGTTTTCTTAATGATCATATCCCATGTCATATTGTCGTAGTTTAGTTTTTGCTCCTCAATATTTCTGGTTTTCCCCATTCATTTTTCAGGCTGTGGCAAGCAGCGGAAACAATGAACTGACTGAATGTCCTCGAGTTGAGGCAGCTTTATACTGCATAAAGGCAATGCCAGACTTTGTTTCGACTACGGAGGCTGAAGTTCTTCCCCAGGTTTGATTGCATCCCAAATTTTCTGATTAATTTTAATGTGTGATTCATCATTTCACCTTTATGTGGCCCTTTTCCTGTACTTGCTCTTATGACCTCCAAGGTGAAGGGTTTGACTAACCATTTGGAGGCAACTTGACTTGTCTCATTTCATTTACTAGTCTTTGTTTTTTTGTCAGTCACCAAGTTAAATTCTGTCTTGCCAAATTTTATAGTGTTAAAATTTGTTAATTATAACATCTATGGCAATTCTTGAAATGAGTATTGGCGTTGGGCAATAACTGTTGATCAATTAGTTTTATATATGATAATATGAGTAATTTCTTCTTTTTGTCTACGCTGGATTATATTGTTCTTTCTAGAGTTGATTTAGCAAGGCTTTTTATCTATTCTGTGTTTTTTTCACTGCACAAAATAATGTAGCTGAAAGCAAACCGGCAACAGTTAAATGTGTCTGTGTGAGATTCCCCTAAAATAGAGCTTAAAATATTTAGTCTGGAAGACTAAGTATTATGTTTCACCCTTGAGTTATTCGTGTTATTAGTGCACAGCCCAAAACAAATGTATTGAATGTGATGCTGGAGCATTTTCTTTTCATGTCAAATGCACCTACCACATATGGTACTTGAGAAACATCGAATTATGCCGCAATTCATCGTTTTGATTTTCACAGGTTATGATGTTGCTTCCAAAACTTCCCCATCAACCTCAACTGTTGCAGACAGGTATTATATTGCCTACATGTGTTATGCTTTATCTGTAGAATAGTCTGGTGAAGTAGTAAAGGGCTAACATGCTAGGAAACACTGCCGAGGAAATAGTATACTATACTGGCATGCTGTTAATTACACTTTGATGGCCACTGGTAAATTTCTTCCATTTTAGAATCAGGAACTCAGGTCAGTCTTGCAAGGTGCCACCAGTTCTCCCTCGTAAAAAATAGTCTTATGGTAGATATTATTGGTCCTGCATAATATTGGTCTCGAATTTACGTGTTATTGTGCAAACAATCAGAAATAATTTCAATTTGGTCCTGAGTTGAAAATTGATCTACCAAATGAATTAATGCTCACTTTCTAAGATGCGTTGAACGGATAAGTTGGATGAAATGATCTAAGCAGCTTATACTCTATGCAGTCGTATCTCTTTTTTTCTTTTTTTGTGCTAAAAAATTATTATGCCTCTTAGCTGTGACATGAATTTTCTGATCAGTTCTTTCCTAAACTTCAGTCTGCTTTACAATTGGAGCATATTCAAAATGGCTTGATGCATCGCCGAGTGGTCTCTCCATGTTACCTTCATTGGTAGATATTCTCATGAGTGGCATGAGTATATCCGAAGATACTGCAGCTGCTGCAGCCCTGGCATTTAGACACATTTGTGATGGTATGTGACAATCTCCAAATATGGTCGTGCTCTATTGCAGCCATGTCAATTATTTTTACTGCACAAGGCATGCCATTATGACCTTTATATATATACACACACAGAAATGAGCATTAAACCACAAAACCTAGCTGTTAAAGTGGTCTCCATGTCATTATGTGCAATATTATTTTTAGAACTTGGTAGTTATCAAATATAAATAAATGAATAAATAAGATATGAAGAACTTGGCTAGCCTTCTTTTAAGAAACTTCAGCCTCCGTTGTTTAGCTATGACTAGGTTTCTTCCAGTGTCACCTGCAAGTTCTAAATTACCTGAATGACCCTCACAGGTCCATCTCACCGTCCTCTGATATACTGATACTAATCGAACCCTCATATCTCATCTTTTCAAGTTTCTTGTGTATTTTACAGTTTGTATGTATGTAAATGTTATTTCTGTGCTTGTTCTGTGGTCCACATGTGACTCGAGTGTCAGACTGATTAAGAAACTATAAATGCGGCAGATTGCCGGAAGAAGCTTTGTGGATCTTTGGATGGTCTTTTCCACATATACCACAGAGCAGTACATGTAGAGGGGGCCTTTAGAGTATCTGCCGAAGACTCACTGCATTTGGTGGAGGCATTGAGGTAACCTACATTTCTGGACAAGGTCCTAACAAGTAATTGACCACATATCAAATATTTAGTCTGATGATTTGTTTTCTTCTCAGTATGGTAATTACAGAACTTCCTCCAGATCAGGCTAAGAAGGCATTAGAAGCGCTTTGCTTGCCTGTTGTTACTCCTCTTCAGGTTTCGTCTACTTTTATGAGCACTAAAAGTTGGCATGGCATGGCTCAGTTTGTTTTTGAGTGCTTATAAAATGTTGTAATGTGACTGACCAGGAAGTCATCAATCAAGGACCTGTTATTCTTGGACAGAAAGGAGCTCGCGAGCTTACTGTTCATATTGATCGGCTTGCATATATTTTTAGGTACAAAGGATACGTATCATCTTTTTCCTTTGATATCTAGCTCAATATAATTGTTTTCATCGGTGTTACTGCTTCTATCCTTTAGATATGTCAACCACCCTGAAGCAGTGGCAGATGCAATTCAAAGACTCTGGCCTATCTTCAAAGCGATATTCGACGTGTAAGATCGGACAATCATTCTGCTCAAATCTTTCTGAATTGTAGAAAAAACTAAAAAGAAAACTCTGATTAAGGACATGAAAATCTCTTGTAACAGTCGTGCATGGGACATGCGGACGATGGAATCTCTTTGCAAAGCCTGCAAGTATGCGGTGAGTTACTGAACTCTGACTATGATCTTCAGGACTTAAAAGTTAGACATAGCGTCGAGTTTCGGTGAGTTTGGTCTCAGTTCCCTTAACAAGATGATTTTTAAGCTTGTTATGTGATACCATTGGTTTCAGTAAGCAACGACGGTCCATTTGCCAAGGTGTGTCTTGTCATAAACAAATAATCAAACCTAGAAAGCTGAGTCTTACTTGAGTTGAGGATGAACCAGCTTGACTAACTAAAGAAAGCTTACACGTAGTCATGTTTGTGAGGTAGATGGATAATGAAGTCCTAAGGTCTCATGACTTCATGTTGCCGAATATCTGTAGAAACTAGAAACAGATCCAAATAGATACAGTGATAGATGATAACAATGTTATAGCACCTGTGTGGTTCATGTTCATAAATCTTGTTCAGGTTAGAACTTCGGGAAGATATATGGGAGTCACAATTGGAGCAATGCTGGGGGAGATTCAGGGGCTTTATCAACAGCACCAGCAACCTTGCTTTCTTTACTTATCCAGTGAAGTTATTAAGGTATGTGAATTATTTTGGAAAATGAGATGAAAATAGCGCATTCACTTTCTGGTGACACTAGTATCTCTCTGCCCGTCATTTCGAATCGTGTTTATCTTGCAGATTTTTGGCTCAGATCCATCCTGTTCTGAATACTTGAGGAACTTGATTGTGGCCCTGTTTAGCCGTACAACTTGTCTTCTCACAAGCATTCAGGTCAGACCCCATAACCTAGCTACAGTTCCATGTCTCACTCCAAAATTAACCATCGTGAATTATGTATATCAGGATTTTACAGCTCGACCTGATGTGGCGGATGATTGCTTTTTGTTGGCATCAAGATGCATCCGGTATTGTCCTCATATACTTATCCCATCACCGGTGTTCCCAGCATTAGTAGACTGCGCCATTTGTGGGATTACCGTTCAGCACAGGTATAAAAAAACCTTAAGGATTAACTATACGAAATGATTTGTCAGATTTGCTGTTATTTAGGAGCTAATTTTGTAAATAACTTAATCTCTAGCGTTGAGGTTACTGGGAACTCACTGGAGTCTGATTATATCTTCTCTTTTGCCTTGTAGGGAGGCCTCCAATTCCATATTGTCTTTCCTGTCTGATGTGTTCGATTCGCCTGATAGCTTGCAGTTCCATCCTATCAGGGACAGCATTATCGTCCCTCGTGGCCCCACCATCACAAGGATTCTGATTGCATCGCTAACAGGAGCACTCCCAAGTTCAAGATTCGAAACAGTATGCCAACTTTTCGAGAACAATGGATGCCAGTCCTCTATGTTGACACTGTCTATACTAATCTATTGAGATATATCTCGGATTCCTTCTTGTGGTGCAGGTGACATATGCTCTTGGGGCTCTAGTCCGAACTTACGGAGTCCAAGCCCTTCAGTGGGCCAAGGAGGCCGTTTCCTTGATACCATCCTCGGCTGTAAAGGAAGCCGAGACCATGAGATTTCTTCAAGCATTATCAGATGCAGCATCTGGGGTTAACCTCAACACCCTCATGGCTCCCATTGAAGAACTCTCGGATGTTTGTAGGCGTAACAGGACAGTCCAAGAGATCGTTCAAGGTGCTTTAAGACCACTGGAGTTAAACATGGTCCATTGAATATACTATTTTTACATCTCAGACGAGTTGTTGTATGCATTGAGTTGTGTCGATAAAGAAAGACAAGAAACGGGCAAAGAAGGGAGAACAAGGGAGGCGAGGAGGGCTGTTTTTCAGATGCCCTTACAGGTTGAGCATTTTAACTCGCTCGACTGTGATTTTTATTCTCATTATTTTTTCTTATTGAATGTATATTTATAATCGGGTGTATTTTCATGAGAGCTTGCGAGAAGTGATTGAGGGTGTTGTATGGTGTGAAATGTGGTTAGAGTTTTATAGGCTTCGGGTGCTTGGTCTCACTTTCGGTGCAAACACGATCTTGGCCATGTAATTTTTGTGCTCAAAAAATAAGGTTATGTGCTAAGGTTTTTGGATTTTGCATACCTTGTTTTCGATTTGGCTGGGTTTGAGAAAGGTCGTTGTGAGCTCTATTTTGCCCGAGTCTTCTGGGCTCGAGCTAATGGGTTATTCTTTTTTTTTCTTTTTTTGGTGCATAAGGTTTTCCCTTGTCTACTCACGCCACGTGCAGTTCAACACTCCCCCAGATTCGTTCACCCGACCCGCCAATAGGATTGTTGTTAGAACTGAAGTCATGTAGACGTGCTTGAGCAGTTGCCAAAGCGTTCGCTGCCTCATCAGGTAGCTGAACATCTTTCAAGAGAATGCGACTTACCAGACAATGGCTGCGGGCAACTCATATACTTCATTGTGTTGCAGAATCAAGAATGTCTTAGGCTTCTCCAAGCATGGTTAATCGATAACAATAATTCAGATATTCTGTTATATACATAGTTAATAAAATATATTAACTAATTAAATTATATGAAATATATAATTAATTTTTATAAAAATATTCGTGTTTTTTAATAATATGTATTTTTTATTAATCATGGTCATAGATGGTGTCTGGGTGGGGCAGTTGGCTTGCCCTTGTTGCTCATGATGTTGGATTCCCTCGCGCTAAGGTGTAGTAGAATGCTTTGTTCCTCATTTTTTTCATCTCAAGAATTCATCAGTCTCTCTCCGCCCTTTTGTTATGTCATGTAAACCATGTCTGTCTGTCATGTATGTGAACCGTTCATGTCCGGACTGGACTTATGTTTTCTCAAATCATCTACTCGTGAGTTTGTCGCCATAGTGTCTCCATGTATGCATACATCACAGGCTATAAAAAATAACATCTACATATCCTATTTACGAAAATATATAATTTGATTCTATATAGATTTTTTTTAATAACATTTTATTTCATAAAATCACCGTTATAAATTTTTATTAAGAATTCTTTGAAGAATATTAACTTATATGATATAAAATCTCTCACGTATCCCATCCTACGTATCCATCCATATGAAAGGCAGTGAGTAAAATGCTTTTCGCAGTAGATATGTGACCAATAGAATAGGATGCATATGTAGCCATCCCTTTTCTCATGAGTGGTTATCAACTGATCCATCAAGTGCTTCTTTTCCCTATCAAATTCTTCATCAATCTTCCTCACATCATGTCATCATCAACCATGTAACACATAACCAGATCATTCCCCTCTTGTTCATATCCATGGCATCAACACAACACAGAAAAGCTCTGCTCTCAGCCATGGCTGCAAAACTAACCCTAAACATCCCAACCCAACAAGACCCATCATCATCAACATCGTCACAGTCCCTTGAATTTGATTTCTCTGATGCCTTTGGTCCAAATCCAAGCCCTTCACCTTCAAAGCCCTCACCTTTACTCCCTGGCATCCCAGTTATTCACAACAGGTCTCGCTCCTTTATTGGCCCTTCTCCTAGGTACATCAATCTTGAATCTTTCTCTTCTTCTTTGCCTTTTGGGCATGGATTGGGAGATACCCAGTTCTCTGATGATGATGATGATGGTGTCTGTGATGATCATCATGGTGATCATGGTGATGATGGTGAGGAGGGGGAGAAAGGTAAAATGGGACCTGACGATTTTGAGATATTGAGATTGGTGGGGAAAGGGGCATTTGGGAAGGTGTTTTTGGTGAGGAAGAAGAAAAGGGGGTTTGGTGATGGTGATGGTGATGGTGATGGAGTTTATGCAATGAAGGTGATGAGGAAACATAGTATTATAAAGAAGAATCATGTGGAGTATATGAAAGGGGAGAGGGATATACTTACCAAGGTGGTTCATCCATTCATTGTTCAGCTTAGGTACTCTTTTCAGGTAATGCTTTATTGTTGTTCTTTTCGAGTGTACTGTCCAGTGTCAAAGGCTCTCGATTATACTAGATAGTCATATACGATGATGGTGCTTGTTTTATACATACCTTGCATTGATTGGTGTGAAGAGATGAATAGATCAATTGCGACCTTGAGTTGCGACTCATTGGAAATTGCTTCAGTTGGTTTGATGGGCTTGAGTTATTGATAACCTCTATATTTGCTTACCTTTGAGGTTTCATCCCATGATAGTTATCGGAGAGTGAGTTGCTTGAAGTTCATGGTTATGCATTGTATGAAACTATGAGACTCACTGTAAATCCTGGTACTTGCAACTGTTCTGTGTGGTGTGGAAGGTGTGTGCGAAGAGGGAACCATCATGGAAAGTTGAATGATCCGTATCTACTTTTAACGTATGGGTTTAATCATCAATGATACGCCTCATGTGCAGTGGATAGTCTTTGAGTTGATTAGTAATTGAGTGCTGAAACGAGGACTACGGTTTAACTAATTTCCTCCTGTGGGCGTAACTGAACTAAATTTCTGAAGTGTATACGTCTGGTTTGATTGTCTTGCATAGAGTCATAGACATTGCTGTTTTCCTCCTCCGTTTCGACATCCTACTACTTCCCTCTGACCACTTCCCACTGAGGCCCCTACTAGTGTCTTCATCTAACTTCTCATTTGCTATCAATTACCGTTTTCTATATCCTGTGTTTCTTCTGTGTGTCCCCATACATCAGAAGCTCCTCATTCCTAATTTGTGAATCTGTTCGCAGACAAAGTCGAAGCTTTACCTTATCTTGGATTTCGTCAATGGAGGACATCTGTTCTTTCATCTCTACAGACAAGGGCTCTTTAGGTATGTGATGTTGCATTTAAATCTTATAGGTATGGATCATATGCTCGCTTTCTTGGCCTTTGATTCTCGGGTGTGTTTCATGTAGTGAGGATCAGGCAAGGCTATATACTGCTGAAATTGTTTCCGCCGTATCTCACCTTCACAAGTCTGGCATTGTTCATCGTGATCTTAAACCTGAAAATATTCTTATGGATGCTGACGGACATGTAAGTTAAAAGTCATTATGAATATCACAGGTTAACTTGGCTGTGATGCAGAAACTGAAGAGCGGGGATCTACGCAATGTGCTCTATAGAAAGTTAATACTATTGAGTATGCATTAAAATTAAAGATTAAAAGAAAAAGAGGGGGGGGGGGGGGGT